>JZKD02S1739912.1:10271-21652 GCA_000966675.3 Picea glauca | reverse complement strand
ATGACTATTTATCTGTTCTTATGGATGAATCCAGGCCATTGACAACGTAATTTCACCCGCCCACTTTGATTGGAAGTCTTAAGACAAGATTTTTCCATGCTGCGCTCGGGAGCTTCTCGTGCAACCTGCAGACTCGAATACTCTTGTGCCTAGGACAAGAAATGTCGCTAACAGAAGTCAAGATGTATAAAGACTCAAGACTACCCTTGGTTGGGGGTAGATGCGAAGGATAAGTGGCCGCAACTGTGCAACTAAGTCGAGTGTCAGGGGGACAACAAGATGTGGGATAAGTTGTGCCAGAGGCGGGACAAAGTGAACAAACTTCAGAGGGCAGAGGTAAGTGGCCTGTGGGATACTCAGAGTATATGGACAATGTCAACAAGGGTAGATGATAAGGGGTGCCCCAACCAAGGGTGACATGGGTTGCGTTTGCAAAAAAGGGAAGAAGGTCGCTAAAGGTGACGACAAAAAGATAATGCAAATGATGGAAACAAAGGATTTTTTACAATAAATAAAGAATAATTTTGGTTGAGTGTACAGATACAGAAACGGGTGCCCCAATGTAATATGGTTGGGCCGGTGAGGGCGCCATTTGCTTGGAGAACTGGTGGAGGGTAGGGGCCCCATGGGTGGGTTTCTGTATGAGGAAGGTGAAATGAAGGGAAATTTGCAGAGGGGAAAACTGATTGTGGATGAAATTGAGGGTTCATGATACTGCAGAGGTGCAGTCAAAATAGAACCTTGAAGACTTAATCTGGGAATCCGGTGGGAAAACTAGCAAAATGAAGAGTATGTCGCTGATTCGCGACATGATGTAAGACTATCGAGACTCCCATCCCTAAAGGGTTGAAAAACAACATGAGTGTCAAAGTGAAAAAGGGTGCTATGAATGAGACAACTCATGTGGGGGAGAGTGCTACCAGGTGACAATACCTAAGATGCAATGAAGGTGTTGGTACTGCAGAGACGGAGATGGATATATTAGAGGCAAATGTCAGAGGGTGTGACTGGAGATGCAATTGAGATTCAGAGGGAATGATTACATGCCAGTGCTGATTATATACCTGAAGGGGTTGCGTTGATGTATGATGACCAAGTACTTGCACACATGAAAACCAAATACTTGACGTGAACAATATTTGAAGAGAATCGAACATACAAGCATTTATTTGATAATTTTGAACATGAGCATGCGTACTTGGACGGGGTATGAAAAAATGGTGCCCCGGGGGCTAATGATAAAAAGTGGCCCGTGGACTGTCTTGATGTAGATGACGGGATGCTGATCCCATGGCTGAAGATGGATCGAAGAATGGACACCCGGAGCTCTCGGAATAATGATTGGAAGTTTGGTGAAAAGGCCTATATATAGCTGTAGGGCCCACATTGCCACCTCATTTGTACTTGTTGCCAGAGTGACTGGACGAGAGGTATTCAGAGGAGATTTGGAGATTCCGGGAGAGCGAGGCAGCCGATTCAGGATTAGCGAGCTTTAGGTTATTAGTCTGATCGTCTTGCATAGAATTAGGTTTTCCATTTATGGGCAGGGGCTGTATGGAGGGTCGTACAGGGGGTTTAAGGGGTGTGGGCCCCCAAGTGCATGGGTGATCCGGAAATATGCGTGCACAAGTGCACGCATGTTATCCAGATGGCCGCGCATGGGGCGCTCATAGGGGGGACAAAGGCATGCATGATGTGTAGGCCTGTTTGCTACACAGTCGTGCATGAGTGCACGACTATGTAGTGGACATGCGTGCTTTGATGCACGCCTGTGTTCATGACAGGGGCGCATGGAGGCGCTCGTGTAGGGTGAGCAGGCGCGCACGTATACACACTTGTTGGATGGACAGGTGCACCTCAGTGCGCGCCTGTGGGGTGAACCGTCGCACATATGTGCGCGCCTTTGGGTTAAATAGCCACGCCTTGGGGGCAAGGTTGATGAGTGTAAAACTTATATTTTTTAATGTTTTTTATGGTCAATATGACTGACCTATGACTGTTTTATGTGGCTGCAGGCGATCATTTTGCACGATGCCGATCGGTTGGTGAGAGCGGGATTGGTCCCAGCTGAGGGATGCCATGGCGATTGAGGAGCCGAGGGTTCGTGTTACTTTGGCAGCATATGGGCTGTTGAAGTTCTTTGAGTGCCCGTTGATATAGGCGCAGGAGTATCTCCTGTAGTTTTTTATCCGGATGTGGAGTCCGGACCTGCATTGTTTTATGGTGTGGGGAGAGCAGATGCCGATCGGTTGGTGAGAGCGGGATTGGTCCCAGCTGAGGGATGCCATGGCGATTGAGGAGCCGAGGGTTCGTGTTACTTTGGCAACATATGGGCTGCTGAAGTTCTTTGAGTGCCCGTTGATATGGGCGCAGGAGTATCTCCTGTAGTTTTTTATCCGGATGTGGAGTCCGGACCTGCATTGTTTTATGGTGTGGGGAGAGCAGATGCCGATCGGTTGGTGAGAGCGGGATTGGTCCCAGCTGAGGGATGCCATGGCGATTGAGGAGCCGAGGGTTCGTGTTACTTTGGCAGCCTATGGGCTGCTGAAGTTCTTTGAGTGCCCGTTGATATGGGCGCAGGAGTATCTCCTGTAGTTTTTTATCCGGATGTGGAGTCTGGACCTGCATTGTTTTATGGTGTGGGGAGAGCAGATCGCCTTCACTACGGTGGAGGACATATACTTTTTGACTGGGCTCCCTTTTCGGGAAACGCCCCTACCAGCGAAGTCGGTGTTGCTTGCGGATGTGCCCTTAGCGACATTGGGATGGAGGTACTGTTCCAGGGAGAACTATATGTTGGGGTCTGTCGTGAGCATCGACGCGATGGATGCCCTAGCGCATCGTTGTATAGCAACGATGAATGTGAGGGTGTATGGGTCCCTCACGACTCAACGGATTAGTGGTGGTCAGCTGAGTGTTTTGGGGAGGGTATTGGATGATGAGCATTTTGCTTGGGGGCTTACGCTACATACCAGGATGGTAGGGCAGCTGGACCGATGTTGGTCCACCGACATAGGGGACTTTTCCTTTGGGTCCATCCTGGTGGCCTGGTTTTTGGAGAGGGTGCCTATGTTGCGCCCTAGGATTTTATTGGGTGTGCCTGGGGCACGAGAGTCGCGATTGAAGTAGTGGGCGATAATTTTGGTTCCTCATGGTGGTGACGAGGGAGACCACTTTTTTATAGCGGAGGCAGAACAGGTGTGGTGGCAGATGCCGCAGGTGATATTGCAGTACCCATACGCTGGTGTGGACTTCCGGGGTGATCCGGACATGGTGTTACCTCCAGGGGAGGTATTTGATCATCGAGGTATGTTTATGATTTTGATATGTATTGAATTTTTGAGATAGCATGACATGCGTATTTTGTATAGATGATGATACTATCATTTGTTTGTTTGTATGTGTAGATGTGGGACCTCGCGAGCACGAGGTTGAGTTGCTGAGAGCACCGACTCCCCAGGAGCCAGGGAGACCGTCGCGGGCAGGAGAGAGACATCGGCGTGAGGACACTGAGGTGAGACCAGCTGAGCATGAGAGGGCAATGAGGAGATGCCGTTTTGATGACCTAGGTGCTAGACCATCGCATGCTCCTCTGGCGGATGCCGGAGTAGATTTTGAGGATATTCGTCGCCACCTGGAGGCGGTGCTACAGGGCATGCCGGAGGGCATGTGGTCACGTATCTAGGATGAGGGCATCCTAGAGCAGTGTGTGGGAGTTCCACCGCCGTGGCGGGCCGTGGTGCGGCGAGCAGCAGTAGCAGGTGTTGCTATGACCGGACGGTTACCTCCTAATCCAGAGGGACCAGTAGTGGGTGGGGGACCACCGCCTGAGTGAAGGGCAGGAGGTGGTGCTCTAGAGGCACCTTGAGTGTCACTCTATGTATTATTGTATTTTTGTATATAGGTTGGTGAGCCCATTTTGTACCAAGGTTCTTTGCTGGCCTGCAGACGTTTGCATATTTGTATATAAACATTTTGATGGCACTGTGGAACGATTTATATATACATGAGTATACATTTTTGGATCTATGTGATGTTTACATGTGTTGTGTAATGTGTTGATGATGTCTAATTTATATATATACTGTGACAAGTTTTTTGATATTTTTATGTATGTGTAGAGGTATCTTGATGTGATATATGCCAATCTAATGCCATGTTAGCTAAGTTATTTGTAATTTGATTCAATTGTCTTGGAATATGTGTAAATGTAATGAAATCAAAATGTCGAGATAAAATTCTAACTTGCAGGTATTTGCGAAAGAGGTAGGGATTGTGGACGCGGTACACATTGTTGAGCTGGAGAATGACTAGTTGAGAGTTGAGAAAGACGCTAAGGTGACGAATGCGATAATGCAGGGCATCGACGAGGAGGCCAATGACGACAGTGTATTTGGCTTGTTTGTTGGTGGCTGAACCCAAACATATGTCGCTAGAATGGAGCATTTCATGTGAGGGGGTATAGAGGGCCCAAGCTGCCGAAGCGAGATTTTGTGTCCAATGGCTGGCGCCGTCAGCATAACCGATGTGGTAAGTTGGTGGAGAAAGCATCTGTCAATAGCGCAAATGATAGTTTAGACGTGAGGGATGGAAAAAAGATTAAAAACACTATAAAAGAAATAACCTAAAGTAGAATTGCTACGCTTAGGCATAAAATTTCTTTAAGTATAACTCGTTGACAGGTTCTTTGAGAGAGAGGCCTTCAGGAGAGGCCAAGATGTATGCGCCTTTTGTGAGACAATGTTGGATAATGTAGGGGCCATGCCATAGTGACTCGAATTTTCCATGACCAAGGGTATCGTGAGCGATATCGTAAGCAAGGACGAGGTCACCTTCGTGAAATGAGCGAAGGTTGACATGGCGATCAAAGGTGGATTTTGACCGTTTTTTGGCTGCCTCATTGTTCTGTAATGAAGATCGACAATCTTCATATAGGGATTCTAAGTGCAGCAAGTGCTGCTCCATTGGAGCAGTGTTGGGTAATAGCTCAAATGCGGTGCATAAGGTGGGAATTTCACACTCGATGGGAAGAGTGGCCTCAACCCCATGGACAAGATGAAATGGTGTGAAACCAGTGGCCATTTTCATGGCTGTACGGTAAGCCCATAGCGTGGAAAATAACATATGATGCCAATTGGTTTTATGTTTATTAACCGTGCGCTGTAACATGGTCTTAAGGACCTTGTTAATTGCTTCGACCTGTTCGTTTGACTAAGGGTAATATGGTGAGGAAAACTCGTGGGAGAATTCTAACCGAGATGAGAGTTCGACGAAAATCTCATTCTTGAAGTGTTTCCCGTGATCGGAAACTAGTTGGAGTAGTACTCCAAAGCGGGATATGACATGATTAAAGAAAAAATGTGCTGCAGTGTTAGCGGTGTTGTTGAAGGTGGGCATAACTTCTGCCCATTTTGTGAAGTAATCGACTGCAACAACAATGTATTTGTGTCCATTGCTAGATGGGGGATTACAAGTCATGAAGTCGATGCCCCATTTACAAAAGAGGCCAACAGTAATGACTGGGTGAATAAGAGCAGGTGGTGCTCGTGCTTTGTTGGTGTAAAGCTGACATTTCTCGCATCGCTTCACGACATGAATGCAATCATGAAACAATGTAGGCCAAAAATAACCTACTCGGATGATTTTCTGAGCAGTGGACATTCCCGAAAGATGGCCCCCACATGCGCCGCTATGGAAGTCGTTCAAGACTCTATCAGCCTTGTCAATAGTCAAGCATCGATGAAGTATGGTGTCGACCCCTCGCCGGTATAAGATGTCTCCGATGAGGAGGTAGTGGGGGGCATGGTGGTGAATACGATGACGATCATCTCGTGAGAGGTGGTTACCAAACTTTTGGGTTTGGAGGTAGACGAGGAGGTCGCCATACCAAGGGTCATCTGTAGTGATATAAAAGAGATGTTTGTCGGGGAAGTCGGTATTGATAGGGGCACTGGTAGTATCAAAGGGGAAGGCCATGACTAGTTCGGCGAGGACAAGAGCTTTCTTGATCTTGGGTGTTGAGAATTCAAGATCGTACTCCTGAAGGATAACGATCCATCGGACAAATTTTCCATTAATTTTCCGACGACTGAGCAAGTATTGCATAGGGTTGGAATCTGCTACGACCTTACTCATGCGAAGAAGAATGTAATGACGTAGTTTCTGGATTGTAAGGGATAGTTTCTTTTCGTGTTTATACTTCAAGACTGGCCCTGAGAGGTTTTTACTAACATAGTAAATGACATGCTCACGATCATCATCACCGATTTGAACGAGAACTTCTGCTATTGAGATAGCTGATGCTGATATGTAGAGGATATAGTCGCGATTATAGTCGGGTGAACTAATTAAAGGGGCATTAGACAACTCCGTTTTAATATCGTCAAATTCTTTTTGGGCATGTTCATCCCAGTGAAATGGGATGTCGTGGTGTAGTAGGTGAAGGAAACCGTGTGTGTGAGTGGCGTAGTCTGGGACAGATCGCTGTAGAAAGTTAGCTTTTCCTTGTAGGCTCTGGAGTTGACGTAAATTCCTGGGAGGTGGAATTTATGTGATGGCTTGAACTTTGAGAGGTCCATTGTAATATTGCTTTGGGAAAAAATGAATATGAGGAGGCGCCCCATAGTGACGCAGAACACGCACTCAAGGGGGTTCAAGCATATGTTGTACTGACGACACCATTGAAAGATGATCTGTAAATTATCAAGATGTTGGGTGTGTTTCTTGGATCGAGCTGCGAGGTCATCCAAGTATGCAAGGATGATATGAGCCAAATCGTGAAAAATGTATGTCATAGCCCGTTGGAAAGTTGCGCTAGCGTTCTTTAAGCCAAAATGAATGACACGATAGGCAAAATTACCCGAAGGGGTAGTGAATGCGGTTTTGTATTGATTGGCCAGGTGAATTTGGATTTGATTATAACCATAGAAGCCATCCATGAAGGATAGAGTCTCGTGGACTACACAGTCGTCAATGATTTGATCGATGAAAGGTGTTGGAAAGTTGTCTTTGGGACATGCGTGATTGAGATCACGAAAGTCCATGTAGATGCAGATAGTTCCCTATTTTTTGTTAACGGGTACAGGGCTGGAAACCCATGATGTATAGATGAACCCTGCAACACGCAATTTGTCAATATCGGCTTTGATGGCCACTGATTTAGATGGGTGTAGCAGTCGTTGTTTTTGACGAACTGGTGTAATGTTAGACCAGGTGTCAATGTGATGTTCGAAGATAAAGGGATCAAGGCTAGGCATTTCTGTGTATGACCAGGAAAAAATATCCCGATATTCTTGGAAGAGGGATTTATAGGCGGTGATTTCTTGAGAAGTGCAAGTGGCGCCAATGGTGATTTCCTCGACGATTCCATTTTTGATGGAAATGTTATTTTAATGGTTGGGGAAATGTTGGCCATGTTTCCTTCTTCAAACGCATCAGGGGCAGGAATGGGGTTGTTGAACCAGTCGATATGCCCTAATGGAATAAAATCCTTGGTTTCGACCGTGTATATGGGGTGTTGGTTAGGAGGCGTGGAGGCTTCCTGTGGAAAGAAGAGCGCTCAGTGGTGTAGCTCATCCTAGGGGTAGTCGGGGGTGTTTAACTCTTCGAGTATGTCCTCGTCACAGTGGAATGGGCGGGAATACAAGGGGTCGTAAAGAGTGATATCAATGACTGTCGCTGTGTGGCTGTCTCCTGGTGATGAAGAAGTAGGGGGAACGATGCAATGAGATTGTGATGGTTCGCTCGACATAAACCAAATATCAAAGTATTGAGGAGTACCCGTGGTAGTTGGGTGTAAAATTTCTGTAGGGAAATGAATGGGAGAATTGGGGGGATTTGGGGGTGAATCCTCAGATAAGTCATCTAAGAACCATGGAGGCGTTGGGAGGGCCTCAGGTTCAGGAGAAATGATCTGAAGAATCTCTAGTGACGAGGTAAGGTCAACTATCGATTCTATAGGGGTTTGACTCAGGGTCAATTAGCGTTGCCTGTATTCAATGATCATAGGACATTGGTATGTAAAATGATCTAAGGATTCACATAGAGAGCAAGGGCATCTCATATGTTCATTGATTGAATTTGTGAAATAATGGATGTCAGTAATTTTGGGTAGGGATGATGTAGCTGGATTAGGTTAATTCTGGAAGATTTGGCGTACTGCGGCTATTGTATACTGGAAGCGTGGCAGTGCTGGGCAATGGTGTGTATAATGACCATATTCTGAACATATAGCGCAAGCGAATTTGGTTCGCAACCCTTTACTACTTGAGTGAGGGGTGGTGGTGATAGTACTTGCTACGATGGAGATTTTTGATGGTTTTTGACTGAGTGGAATCAAGTTCTGTAACTCAGGTAGAGATGGGTAGTTGTTGGTTTGGTGTCCATCTTTCTCACATAGCGTGCACGAGGGTTGGATGCGTGGGGGAAGTGGAGCTATGGTCTCCTTCTTATTTCTCCTGCCCCTAACTGTGGCAGGGAGGGTAGTGAGAGGGGGTGTCGGGGGTACGGTGGGAGTGAGTATCGGAATCGTCATTGGGATTCCTTCCGTTTGGGGGGGAAGGGATGGTCGAAGGACCATCTCTGGTGGATGTAAATACCAAACTGGAATTGGTAACACCATATTAGGAAGGGTAAGCATTGCGGCTGCTTGGAAAGTTTGTACGCCGAGTGGGGGGTAAAAGAAGGGGATTTGAGTAATGGCTTGGGGAAATGTCTCCCAAACTGGGATATGGCCTTGGGGAGAGGTGAAATCGCGGACTAGTGGGGTCGACGAGTTCGCAGGAGGTTGTGAGGGGGGAGCTCTGTGACTAATGGGACGTTAGATATGATAGAATCTTCCCTAGGAGGAAGGGTATCCTCTATGTCAGTTCTATTGGATGATACGACACATACTTGATTGGAAGGATGAAGGAGTGGTGGTGCACCATGTTAAGTTCCTAACAATGATGGGTCTTTGAAAATTATGGGACCCATTTCGATGAGTGGGTATGCGTCAGGACTCGTGTGGATGAGAGGAAGAATGTTATCAATGTTGGCAGAAGGGTTAGGCTCGTAATGTGAGACTTGGTCAATGGTAATGATCTTCCCGTTGTGGGGGAACATCATTGTTCGAAAGACGAAAGAGACAACTGCCTTCATAGTGTACATGTAGCTACGACCGAACATGATATTATAATCAAGTGGGGTGTCAATAACTTCAATGTCGATGAGAATAGTCTTGCCCCTGAGTTCTACGGGGACATTTTGGAAGAGTCCTTCAGGAGATGATGATCGTCCGTCATAAGCTCGTAAGGTAATGGCAGATGGTATGAGTTCGAGGGAACCAAGTTTCTTCCATATAGATTTGGACATAATGCATGTGGATGCACCTTCATCGATGATGCACCAATGAACTGTAATGTTTTGAATTTTTACTGGGATTTGAAAAGTGATCAGAGCTGGAAGGTGAGGTTCTCCGTTGTCGAGATCAAATGTGATGAGTTGGGTATCCGTGGAGATGACTGCCCCCAAGGAGGAAAGTAATGATTTCCGCTGAGTGGGAAAATTTTGAAGGACTTATAAGACTGACATGGCTGCTGGGGATTGTGCTAAGTCGTCAACCAAACTGTAGTTATGAGATGCCCTAGCCTGGGGGTTATGGACATTCCTACGCAATGGGATGCGAGGGATGTGAAGAGGTGTTTCGACAGTACAGTGAGGGAGTACCAACAATGTTCTTGTTAGTGTTGGGTTTGTTTCTGGGGGAATGGGAGGAGACTCAACGGGTGTACGATATTGATGATTACGTGTTTGTAGAAGGATTTCTTCCTCACTGGCGAGGAGGATGCTACGATCTGCGAGATTGTTTGGATTGAGGTACTGTCCCAACTGAGGTGGGGTAGGCTGTGTGTCCTATTGGGTGTTTATCACACCTTGGTGTGGAATGGGATTCTCCAGTACGACTGGGGGAGGTTGTTGCACGTATTATTGTAGGGCCTGCTGAGGGGCAGGCGATACTGGAGGATGTGGTAGACTACCTGAGTCTTTCAGTTGTTTAAAATCAACAATTTGGGGGCAATGATGAGTATAATGACCGAAATCACCACAAAGGGCACAAGGGAAAGAGGTTTTGATAGTATTGTTATTTCTCCCTTGATGCCTGTTGTTATTGCCCCCCTGGGGGTTCTGATTCCCTTGGTTCTGGTTGTCCCTAGTAGGTTGGTTTTGTTGGGGTTGATTCCTTCCTTGGTATGGGTTATTATTGTTCCTATTTCTTCCTTTCTTTTTGGCATTATTTGACGGATGGGTCGGATTTTCCGTATTCAGCTGTTCGAAATTTTGATATTGCTGAACGGGAGAGGATTGAACAAAATTTACCCCAGCGTGAGGGTGTGGGGGTGCCATGGGTTGTGGAGGACCAAGGAATGGAAAGTATGGATTTTGTGGGAGTTGTGATCCGTAAGGTACATAGGAAGGCGTGGCACTTTCGCTAGTACTTAAAGTATAAGCTGAGGTAGAGGGGGTACCAGAACTTGTTTGGATAGTTGGATGTATTGGGGGTGTCAGCGGTAGCCCACTGATGGGAAGAGGAATATCAACAGGGTATGGATGTTGATTAGGGGGTGGGGGGTAATAAGGGGTTCCCCCATACACCGACGGATATTGAGGTGTGCCATACATTGGTGGTGGTTGGGTTTGAGGTCTGTGGTGTGTAGTATTACCAATCAATCCATCTGCTGAGTGAGACATCCCGAGTTTGTCTTGACCAAATGGAATGGGTTTGGGGAGGTCAGGAAGTACCGTGTATAAGTACCCTGATTGTGAATAGATGAGGTTGTATTGTTGAGCCTTACTGATGGCTTCTTCTTCAGATTGAGGGAAGGTGGAAGCTACATCTTTACCGAGGAGAGAGACAAGTGATCTGAGAAACCAGTTAAGACACTGTTGTTTGGTGGTTTCAACTTTGCACAAACTACATCGTTTATGCCACTCATGAATGTGATCAACGATATGTGTGGCCGAGGTTTGTTTGAAATTAGAGAGTAGTTCAAGACCATTGTCATGGTGGATTGGTAATTGGAAGAAGGTCAAAAATGCTTTGGCCAAGGACTCGAAAGTCACATGGGTCCCTGATTTTTTGTCTACATACCATTTGGTTGATGGGCTAGTGACTGTGCATTGAAATAATCGTAGTCTAATGGAATCATCCATAATGTTTTTGGAAGAGCACCATAGGTGGAAAGTCATGACATGGTTGGCAGGGTCATCACCTGTCTTTGCTTCAAATTTGGGGATGTCTGAAGGTAGTTTGGTAGGCATTGCAGGCCATGTGGGGTCATGCAATATATGATCATTTGTGAGTTTGCTTAGATCTGGTATGTTAAGAGAGGCCAAATATGGCA
>JZKD02S1739911.1:1519134-1535938 GCA_000966675.3 Picea glauca | reverse complement strand
GATACTCTATTATAAATCTAAATATTAATACATCAAAGTTTTAAATATGGCCATTATTTCTAACAATTGAAAGGTGTATACCTCAGCTCAATCAATATATTAAATAATAACATCAACCCTCAAAGGTGGTAAGTTGTAATCAACTAAATGGTATATACCCCAACTCAACTAATCTAATTGTCCATTGTTGAAGGTGGTAACCAGTTGAATGGCCTTATGCCCCAACTGAAAAAAATAAGACCTTTTATAATAGGAGGCAAGATGAAAAACCAATACAATATTAAGACCACTAATTCTAAGGTCAAAACTTAAAACTAAGGCTCATGACAATGCATTTATGGAAACAAGCCTTTCTTCTAACAAAAAATTAATGATAAATGAAAACATTTGAAATCATAGCACCAAGAGAAGCAACATGCATTCTATAGCCTAGTATGAGGTGAATGTGTAATATATGTTCCTAACACTAACATCACAAATGTTGTAAGTCAACCCAATATACTATTTTAAAAAAATAACATCCCAATATGGAATATGGGTGAGATTTGTAACATCCATGCTTATAAATCAAAATATAAAAAATTAAAAATTTAGAAGGTAAATATTAAAAAGAAAAAAAATCTAACGTAAAGAAGAAATTTAAAAAAAGAACACCAAAGCATTTATTAATATACACACACACAAGTGTAGATCCATCTTAACTCTTGATCTTTTAAGAACTAGGAGATTTGCATCTCAATTTATTTTTGACACCTCTTGGTACTTAATAGATATGTAGTTAACATGAATCTACTACTGTTTTTATTTCAGAAGTATCAAGATGAAGTACCTCAATCAAATGTTAAGGGTTGTACTTTTCAATAGAGGAACCATAATAGAAGTTGGTTTTGAACTAGTGCATAGATTGTCTGTTGTACCGTAACTGTGTAGGTCATATAATATACTTTTGACTTCATATATGAACAATAAAGTCATTTCAAAAATTCTCACAATTTTCAGATTTTTCTTATAGTGGAGGAAAGAAAAGGCACATAAATTGTGAGAGAATGGGGAATATGATGGGGGAAATGGAACCAATTTTGGGGATAAATATTAACATGTCCCCTTTTAGATAGGTTGTCCCTATCCTTTATTGTTTCCAGTCTATTGCAAATTAAAGAACCACCTTTAGTGTGGGATGACCTTTTTTAAAACCCCACATGCAACAAAAGATGAACTATCTAGAAAAGAGACATAACTAAAAAGAAAACACTTTACATGCATAATGAATAATGAAAACCAAATGAAAAACTTGAACGAGATGACTCATCATCAATGGCAAGCCAAAAGATCTTCAACATTCAAGGTTTCCCTGTATGTAGACAATCAATGGTACTCCAACTCATTTTCAATGTGCTTTGAATATGTAAGTTATAACTATTATTGTTAATTGAACGACATCATGCTCCTATCCCAATCATCCTCAAGGATGATTTTAAGGATGGAAATTTATATTAAATTGTAGAAACATGGGCTAATCTTACTAGTCCTTAATATGCAAAATGTAAAATGTTTGGCGATAGTTTTGTAAAAATATTCAAATTTATAAGGATTTTATATAGTTTCTATAAAATTTTGGCAATTTTTAAGGTAAAATAAATTTATTCTATGGAATTTGGGCAAATCATTTTTAGAAAAAATGGAAATTGGTGAATCGTTTTTTGGGAAAACCATGGAAAATTTTCCCATTTGTGAAATCTATCCCCTAAAATCATTTATGAATTCATCCCCTAAACAATCATGTGTCAAGTCAGTCCTTAATGTAGTAGGGCTTCACTCTCCACAAAAAGGGGACAACAAAATGAAGGTTGGCCCCCTTATTCATGATGCAGGTTAATTTGTCAAGCAGCTTGTGGTCAAGTGATAAACCAAGTGAATTTTCTTCATAGATACATGGGTTCCATTCCCCCTAGAGACCATGTAATCATGTTAATGAAACCAATTGAAAGATGAGGCCAAGTGCAAGTCCCGGGTGAATTGATGGATAGAAACCCCTCAGTCGTAACTTGGTAGCCAAAGGTCATCGGATTGAAACACTGATATTGTAAAGGAGTACAACCCTTTCCTATCAAAAAAGGGGTTCAGCCAATGGGATTTTTTTTTGAAATTGATCAATATAATATACTATGGCGAGATCTCTTTTGTTGATTTAGGAACCCATCAATTTACAATGAGATTTTAATGCATATCTCATGCATTTCTTCCATATCAAACATATCAAGGGACACAATCCAAGGCATTTGTTGCAACATACAACAATCAGAAGTCTAGTCAAGTTCACAACAACAACTGGACCAATCACATGTTAAAGAGGACAAGGGCTCAAATGGTTATAGGATGCCACATTAGAGTGACAAGTGTATTTCCAATTAAAAGTAGACAATACTATTTAGATTAAATTCATAAATGTCGATGCCATGTAGATGCCAGGTGGATGATAAGTCAACACTAGGAAGACACTACATAACCAGTCAAAGGGCACATCAACGTGTGTTATAAGTTGTAACATACACATTTAATGTAGAAGGTAAATGTCAAAATCTAGTCATAAATTATTTGAAGAACAATGACTTGAAGGGGTTCAACGCAGATGCCGGGTCAGTGCCACATGGGAAACACATCAGATGGTAGCATGCCACCAAGGATAAAAAAATAAAATGCAGGAAGTATTTATGATAGATGAAAGGAATGTTTTGAAAAATATTATCAATGAGTCATGCACACCATTAAACCCACTTAATGACCAGATTAAAACTGGATTAACGAGTAATTAACCTCGAATAATAAAAAGGAAAAAAAAAGTTTTAGAGAAAACTATAAATTTTAAATGCATGACCATAAATCATCAAGTCCAAAGACATGTACAGTCCTCTTAATACCAATAAGGACCAAATTTTGCAGCAACCTCATGGACATCTCAAACTCACTATGACGTTAAGAAACAAAGAATCTATAGAGATTTAACCTAAACTAGTTGTTAAATATTGCCTAGATAAACTCAAGGACCCTTAATGACTCAAAAGGCCAATTACACTTCAGAAAATATTCATGAACACTAAAATATTTATTTTAAATATTTGTTCTTTGTTTTGACAAATTTATGTGAGGCAAAAATAGTGTAGATAATTATAAAACAAGAATATAGAAAATATAATCACAAACAAAGTTGTCTAAATAGTTAAACATTAGATGAACAATGACAGTTACAGTTGAAAAAGTGAACTTCTTGAACTCAGACAGGAAGATAGAATTTGGAAAAACTAAAAATTATTTTGTCATCAAACTAGGGAACATCCCGATGAGACCCTTTCATGGCTATGTTCCATAATGTATGTATGTCCCTATGATGGATACATAGTATTTTCAAAATAAGTAAATACAATTGACAATATAGAAAATATGATTGGAGATAGGCTACCAGAAAGTACAGTTAAAACGACTTTCAACATACTCAACTATATAGAAATGTTTTGGTTATTCTAAAATATTGTAACTAAGTTTATATGAAACCAATTTAATATTAAACTTAATATTAGGGATGATTTAAGGATGAAAAATTATTTTAAATTGTAGAAACTTTGGAAATTTTTATTAATCTTTCATATGTCAACTATAAAATGTTTGGTGATATTTTTGTAAAAAATTCAAATTTATAAGGATTTTATATAGTTTGTATAAAAAATTTGACATTTTAAAATAAAATAATTTTATCTTATAAAATTTGGGCGAACCATTTTTTGAATAGAGAAATTTAACCCCTAAAATCATCCCTAATATTATTATAGATAAAATTATGATTAAAATATATTATCTGCCCATTTTATGCACAACAATTATGATTTCAATAAATTATTTATTTTCAAATGCTAAACAATTATCATTTCAATACATTATTTCTTTTGAAATTCTACACAAAGCATACGCAGTGGAAAACACAGAGAATCCATTTATTGTAGAGAATTTGGATACTTACTTGACCCACACACTTGTTGGAATTTCATGGTATGAATGATGATCCATGGTGATCACAAAATCTCACTTCTCCTTGGGTAACTCCATCCAAAAAGCTAGGCGATACCCCATCATTTTTCTGCTCCGCATCATTAAGCAAGGAAGACTTCTCAACTTCTAAAATAGATGACTCTCCCAGCTCCTTGATAATCTCAAATGTTGTCTTTGTATGTTGTGGCCCGACAGAGACATTGGTGACAATTCTCTTCTCCTGAGATAGAGACAACTTCTCCCTATTAGGACTGCCATTAGAGTCAAAAAGTTGAGTTACACCCTGCAGACTATCTTTTTCAGAACCATTTGACTTCGTCGAAGGGTTATAAAGGGATGTATTTCTAGGTCCCTGCGTATTGAGAAATATTTCAATTATTTTTGAGTGACCAATTTTTCAAATTTGAAGTTAACATGCTTATTAAAAAACATAGTATCTTCTACAAAATCCGTCCTAGTCAATTGGAGGGTGATCTGATTCTCTAGAGTCGTTCTTCTTAGGGAGATTCTACAATGTGTTGAAGGACAAAATTTGGATAGAAACTCTGCAGAAAGTTGGAGGACAAAAGTTAGTCAAGATTCAGTTAAGCAGGGAATTAAAGAATGACGAATTATACTTTTCAAATCCAATGATCTTTCACTTTTCAAGCACAAAATTTAAATTTTAATATCATATCTAATTGTATAAGCACATATAAAAATTTGTAATACTAAATACCACCAAAAGAAAGGTTCTCCCAGATGTGGATGTGTGGTGAAAGATAAAAGAGAAGCATCACCCATGACTACAATATACTGATACACATCTATAATGCATTTCAAAAGGTCTGCATATCCAAATTTAAGGATTCTTTGGCTACAAACCATTGAAATAGAAAAGAGTTTTCATCGAGAAGATATCAAGTTTAGAAAGGACAATGCAAACGTTGTACTAAATCAAACTCTTTACAACATAATTTTCTTCATCTTAATGACCATATGATCTTAAAATGCTATGAAAGTGACAATGGAATTGTCATTCAAGGTTGAGGATGGTAGCATGCTAGACTGTTGGGCCACCCACCAAGGTTCAATTCTCCACCAACATGTTTCTAGCAGTCAGGCCCTGTGCGAGTCCTAGATAAATTCAACAAAATAGAACCCCCATCGTGGAAGCTTAGTCACAGGTAAGCTTTATGTTTTTCAAGAATGTGAGATCCATCCTTCATATGCTGGCTACATGAAACAGTGTGATTGGCCCTTCATAGGGTTGGTTATTATTGCGAGAGTAAGTTGATTGTGAGGAAGGATTCACCAAAAAAAAACCTCTAATATCACACAAGAAGGTGCCACTCACATGTACAAAAAGAAGATTGTTGCAACCATAGTCAATCAAACATTCAAAAATAGAAACCCAGAGAGACAAAGCTTGGAAAATACGAAAGTACTGACAGTTGGGTCACAAGTGTCTTTGTTAATTATTAAATTAACAGCTAGAAGTTCCAGTTTCTATGGAGATATGTAATTATCTAACTAGAGAGAACATAATAAGGAGAATAGATATAAAGAGCCTCGTCTAAATTGTCCAAAAGAAAGTATTATAGTTGTTGGGAATTTCAGTCATACTAAGATGGTAATACCACACAGTGTTATTGAAATCGCTGATTAAAAGCCAATTCATAGTTTTTGTTGTTAGGAATTTAATTCATACCAAGATGGTAATACCAGAAAATGTTACTAGAATCGCCAATTAATTGCCAATTTTAAACAAAAATCAGCCCAAAAAATTTTAGACCGTTTTTCTGCCATTTTTTTCATTTGTCGATTTTTTTCCTGACTTTGCTACTTGGCAATTTTTTGCAAATACTTCTCGATTGTTATGTTTTGGACCCTTTTCCTAGTTATCTCTATACACAATTTTTGCAACAGTGCTCATTACCAAATACAATCTTCCCACTTTTTTTGCTATGTTGCTGGCGATTTTTCAGTTTGTACTAAGACTTGTTCCATTCTTCCCAATACCGTTGTTCTATTCTTTACCTCGTATTCCATGCACAAGTTGAGAAAACTTTCAGTTTAAATGACGGGTTAGTTGAAATTTGAATCACTGAAGGTACATGTACTAATGCAAGTGTTTACCCTTTTCTCATTGAATGCTACTATTTTAAAATGGCAGATCAAGGGAGTTCCCAAAGTAACCAAATGAAAAACAAAATGCTCCCACAAAATGATGTGCACTAACACATGTACACAAGATCATACAAATCTCAATTTGGGTAAAAAATCAAGTTTCAATATTTATTTTGGGATTGTGACTGCCATGAATATGTGAATTCATTTATTGGATCCGACTCCAATTTAGATGGATTTTTAATGTCTACCAGGGTTTCTAGTTTAGGTACTTGATTCCCCCCACCTCCGGTAAATAGAAACTTTTTGAAGTATGTTCGAATGCGTTTGCAAGTATGCTTAATTCTTTCTGAGGTTAGTGCCAGGTTTTGTTAATCCGATTGTACAAATTATACGTAAGCCATGCTGAACTGAAGAAAATTACTCAAAGCGCTTGTCAAGCCTACTGTGTTTTTTGGTTTTTTAATTAGTTGAATAACTTTGTGAATTTAAAAAATAATCAAACAAAGAAAATAACACAAAGTAGGTTTTTGTTGGTGTGTTTTTATTCAACACTAACATACATTTTGGGGGAGTATTTTTGAAGCATTATTAACACTGACATACATATAGAGAGTATATATGAAGCATTGTTGGTATCACAAGTTTTGTGAATTTAAAATTTGCCTTTAAGGTGTGAGTGTTAGGGTTGATGTGACAATGAATTTACTTTAAGGTGTAATTTTTTTAGGTTAAAGTGATAGGGTATTGGTTATGAGGTTTAATTCTTAGAGTGATGAGATGGTACCCTTCTTAAATTTTGGTGTTGTGTTTTGATTTTGAGGTCGATTGATTTCAAGAAAGATAACAAAACAATAAGTCGCATACTCTTTGGGTTGTCATTGAAAAGGTAGGTTGAATTCCTTGAAAGTGTACTATTTCTTTGTTGAATTTTAGAAGGCCTTCAACACATTACCATGCATTGGGGTAACCTATCTCCTTGTTGCTACATAAATGAGACTTTATGAGATTGTTGTGGGAAAATTTTGCACATCTTGGGGTGTCTCCAAGCATACTGAGAGTACTAATGGATTCAAATAAGGATGTCCTCTTCCCTCATTCTATTTGGTTTCTATGTTGATGAACTCCAAAATTTTATCAAGGAGTCCATTTGGGGGAAGGATGAATATTTTATTCATTGGGGCCTTATCTCACACCTACCATTTTGAGATGATGCAATTTCATTATCCTCCATTTTTTAGGGGTTATAGGGGAAATTGGATGCATTGGGTTGGATTTATGATCTTTGGCAGTTAATATTTAATCTTGGGAAAACCAAGTTTGAGGTTTTCAATACAACCAAAGAGTCAGAGTCCCTTTGTAGACTTCATCTTTCCTTTTAAGGGAAATCTATGGAGATCACCACCTCCTATACTTATTTGGATCTTCTCTTCACAGGCCCCAACATTGGCATGAAACATGCATCCCAACCATAAGTTCGTTGAGGGTTCGCATATCTAACTTTGTTAGAGAGACAATTCTTTCAAATTCTCTTATAGGACATTCCATCGAAGATGAAGAACTTCAATGCCATCACTAAGTGTAGTGTCTTATATGGATCTAAGATTTGAAGCCCCAATCTTAGTTGCATGTAGTGGTATCACATCAAAAGGATTCAAAGTATCATTCTCTAGTGTCTTATAATGAAAACCAATCACCCCTCGATATGTCATACAAGCTAAATTTGGTACATACGCCCTTCACTTTGAGATAGCCTTCAAGGTCCTCATTTATCTTGACAAGGTACAAGAAATGGTTGACTTCCCTTTAGGATAGGTGAGATTCCCATACATGGCACTCTTCTCTTATGAGAGGCTCTCCTTGCTTATTCAAGTAAGCTACTGACCTTGTTGATCTTTTTAGGTGTGGTTAATACTTGAAGTGGTGGGTATATCAATAAACCCCTCGATATGTCATACAACCTAAATTTGGTACATACCCCCTTCACTTTGAGATATACTTCAAGCTCATCATTTGTCTTCACAAGGTACAACAAATGGTTGAATTCCCTTTAGGATAGGTGATATTCCCATACATGGCACTTTTCTCTTGTGAGAGGCTCTCCTTCCTTACTCAAGTAAGCTAGTGACCCTGTTGATTTTTTGAGGTGTAGTTAATTATTGAAGTGATGAGTATCTCAATAAACCCCTATTCCCTAATAACTTAAACATTAATCCCAGATACCATAATCCCTAATACATTATCCATTAAACTACCTAACCCATAAGCGCCAAATTCCTTATTTCTTGACCCTTTGTTAGGGAGTATTAATTTACAAAGTCAAAAAAATTGGTTTCGTTGATTAAGTCTTGTGGTTATGTATTGGCTTCTTAAAAACCGTGTGTCAAGGTCCTAGGATCAATGTCCCATGATTTTTTTGTTTTAGTTCGTAAACTTATGAGTCATGTCTATAGGGTTAGAGTTTCATTCCAAGTCATAGTTAAAGAGGCCAGTATTGTCCCAAGGTCAAGTAAGTTTCTTACATGATCCTTTTTCATCATTTGAGAGGGTGAGTCTTAAAAAAATTACACCATGTCATAATAGGGTCATGTGAGAAGGTTTTCATGTGCACTAAATTTTTTATATCTTTCTCAATCCAGTTTGTACCTTTTCAAAACATGTAACCAATCAATTTCAAATGCACTGCAAAATCTCCTAGATTTCCATAGCGACTAAGCTATCATGTCAAATCACTTTAAAGCTCTCCATAATGGTCAGGAAATCGTGGGAATGAGGTCATGTAAGTTGGTACAGTGCTTGTAAATCAAGGTTTATAGGTCATGTGGAGTTTCCTCTTTTAAATTATCGAATTTCTAATTTCCTGTGAAACTGTGATAGTCACTACGAAATTTCCTATAGTCGCTGTGAAACTACACTAGTTATTCAAGTTGTATACAAAACTAGGCACATTGGTGTTAATGGCTAGATTTTATTTGTTTGCGAGGTATTTTTATTTTTTTGTTCTGTTTGAATAGTCAGTACTGAATTGGGTTCCATTAGTGTCGGATTTAGTACCAACTATTGCAAAAAAATGTAATCAATTTGTGGCACTAAATGGGACACAAATTGTGCCTAATTCAGCGCCTAGTTTAAAAAATTTCAATCCTTCACTTCACTTCACATTTAATCCTCCTTTGTAGGTGATTAATATTTGTATAATGGTGTAACTGAGTGATGCATGTGGGTCTATTTGGGATGGAAATTGGACATGCCCTAACTTACTTTCCCTTGCTCTAGACCTCAACCCTTTCTCAAGCATGAGCGATGTATAGAGTTGGGAATTATGTTGGTAATTAGTTATGTTAGTCAATTAGGAAGACGTATGGAAATAATGGAGCATTGACATTGAAAAAATGAGTGTTGTGTCTTGTTTGATCTTAGAGAGACAAGGAGAGGAGTGCAGACATGTGAGAGGGAGATAACATAAGCATAGTGTAGTATAATCGATCATTTTCTAAAATAGGTGAAAATATGAGTTTGAGAGGCCCATTAAAAATAACTATTTCACTAAGAACACTTACATAGTTAACATGACAAAGAACACACTAAAAATCTAGGAATGGGAAGAACGAGGTTGAAGTATTGGTAATACTTTGATATATTTTTCATATGTATATTGTCTTTTTTGGAGGACTTGGACTTGGTGCTGAGCTTAAACTTAGGCTTGTTGAAGAACTTAATCTTCCAATAGTGCTTGTCAAAGAATGAGGATAAGGTGTTCTGTCATTTTCTATTTGAAAAATCATTTGTTTTTCTTGTTTTTATCCTTGTTTCCATTGCCACAACCCCTCTTCATTAAAGTGTGCATCATGAATTTTGATCATCTTATTGGTTAAAATATTATAAAATTTGTTTTCTCTTTTCCTTTTTTGTTTTATTTTTTCTTTGTTTCTTTGCAATCTAGGGTTTTTACTTGATTGATATATCAATCTAGGTTTGCTAGATCCAAGTTTGTTTTCATTGCTATATCTTCTAATACTTGGATCCAATTGGAGATAAAAGTTGATCTCATGCTACATATTTCAAGTTGGCGCTTGTTTTGTGTATAGACCTTGTTTACATTTCTTAATTATGGTATATAACCCTAGGTGAAAAGGTAACTTTAAAACTTGTTGAATCTCTTTATCTCTTTGGTTACCTTTTAAATTCATGCTTGGCAGTACAAATTGAATGCTAGTCTTGTTAAATACCCACATGCATATGCTTATAATCAAACATTAAGTTGCCTCCATGATCTATATTATTAGGGAAGATAAATCGGTTCCTAATCCTAGTGAACGATTTAGTTAACAAGTGAAATGATTTGTGCTTGAAAGGTCTAATGGCTAGGGTTTAGGGTCTCTGTTTCAGATATGAATACATTTGTGGCAATATAAGGTGTTGTATGGTATGAGAACCTTTCTTTCTTTTCTCCTAAAAAAAATCTTGACACCTATGTTATATTTCTGAGCACTGTTTACAAGGGTTTGTGACCTGTGTAGAGTCAAAATTATAGACCTACCTTTTTTTTTTCATTTGCAACATTTTGGTATATTGTGCATCTAAAACAAATTTTAAACCAAACTGACTCTAAGGGAGGCCCAACTACCTCACTAAATACGAAAGTGTTGGCCTCTCTTTGTTCATTGTTTAGGGGTTTGTCCAAACTACATAGGTTATAATCCATTCTTGGTCGATGGTATATGCTTAAAACATACTAATATAGCTGGCTAAAATGACATTTTACAGATTTCTATTTCTTTATTTTATGACCAACAAACTGTGATTTTTCTGTGGCTTTACTTTATGTTTAAAATCTTGTGAAAACATATATTGTAAATTACTCTAAATCAACAAAAATAGAATTTCATTCCATGATATGAGTCGACAACCTCCTTGAGAGATCAAGCACATGCTAAATATAGGGCCTCAAATCTAGGGCACTCCTCACGAATATATCTCAACCATTGAATTCAAAACACACTTTCCAAGGAATGCACCTTAGGGATATGTACACTAGAGTGAGGGCACACTATCTCAAGGAGTATCAAGCAATGAGCAATAAAATCTAGGGAAAAGCCTTGGTAGATGGGTATCCCTCTCCATGAATGTGATAAGGGTAGAAAAAGAGTGAACCATATATGTAAGACCCTCATCAAGCCCAGTTCTCTATCAATATCCATATGCAATATGCAAGCCTCCAAATATGCAATGATTCCCCAAGAGATGATGCTAAATGAAACAATAAGTATCAAATCCACAACTGATAGCCATCAAGACGCACATCCCCCAAACAAAACCTTCTTGGGAAGGGTCTTCAAAATAGTACAATGACTTATGCAATATGAGGGGTAACTATAGGAGACCTCTATTGCAATATGAGGTAAGAGGGAATATTTAAGAGTTGTTAGAAAAATTGCAAATGATAGCATGTCATGCTTCAAGAAATTAAAAAAAATCCTTTGTGAAAAGAGGGATAAGTTAGCTCATGTGGTAGATGAAAAAACTATATATATATTACCAAATGAAGCATTGTTACACCATATATGGACTTCGTGCATTTTTCAATGGAAGACATCATTAATGCACGTATCTCACATTGATTTGAATAAACACGTATCTCATAATCATTTGAATAAGCAACTTTGTTAACTTCATTATTTTTATATTGTTTGAATTTTAATGTTGGGAATACATTTTTATTATGTTTTATTAAGAACTAAACATAAAATAATTAAACAAAATAAAATATTTTAGTCATCTAGAATTAGGTGAAAATTTAATAAATTAAAGTTATATTTTAGTTTCCTATTTCATATCAAAATATCAATATTCAATCTCAATGATTTAACTAAGTTTTAAAATCCTCCCATACCATCAATGCATTCTCCTAGTCTAACCATGTAAAATTTCATCGCATATAGTCACATTTTGAAGAAATTTCAATGTTGGCACCATTCACTACTCACTGTGACGGGTCAGTTGATGACATTGCAGATGAGAGTGTTGGAAGACATTCTGTGACATTTCAAGAGAGTTCCAACCAAGATTTTGTAGATGGGAATGACAGATTATGAAAATGATCATACCTCATAATGAAGGTTCATGAAAACGTGGAGGGTGTTAAAGATTATGCGCGGAGATAATGCATCCTTGACTCTTGAAACTGTCACATACCATCAAGGCATGTATTTCGTCTAACCATGTAAAATTTCAACCTAACCCCTAACCCCTAAGCCATTGACCCTTAAAGCCTTAATCCCTAATCCATAAGCCCTTAAGCCCTCAACCTTAGTTAATCACTAATCCCTTAACACAAAATCCATAAATCCACTAAACCCCAATCCATCGACCCTTAAACACTTAAACCCTTATCCCTAATCCCTTAATCAATAAACCCATATTCCCTAAGAACTTAAACATTAATCCCCTAGCCCATAATCCCCAATCCATTAACCATTAAACTACCTAACCCATAATCTCCAAATCCCTTATCTCTTGACCCTTAATCCCTTAAACCATAACCCCTTATTCCTTAACCCTTAATCCATGTACCCCAAATCACTAAATCACATAATCCTCAAATCCCCTATCCACTTAACCCCTAACACCTCAAATTATTAATTATTTAGGCACATATGGCACTAAACACCATTCACCTATCACCATGCGACATTGGTGGATGACATTGGTGATGGGCATGTTGAAAGACATCCCATGACAATTCAAGTGAGTTTCGAAAAGCATTCCATAGATGTGAATGACAGATGATGACAATGATACTGCATGATGAATGTTGATGCAAGAATGGATGATCTCAAAGATTATGTGGGGGCATCATGTATCCTTTAGTCTTGAAACCCCCAGATACTTTCAAGGCATGTGTATAGTATAACCATGTCAAATTTCAATGCATATAGGAACAGTTTGAATAAATTTCAACATTGGCCCCATTCACTACTCACCTTGTGACATTGGTGATTGGCATGTTGGAAGAGGTTCCATGAAATTTAAAGAGAGTTATGACAAAGACCTAAATCCCACAACCCTTGATCCATTGATGCTTAAATCCTTAATCCCTAATCCCTAATTAACCCTTAATCCCTCAACCTTTGTTAATCACTAATCCCTTAACAAAATATCCCTAAATACCATAACCCCTAAGCCATCAACCTTTAAACACTTAACACTAATCCCTAATCCCTTAATCAATAAACCTCTATGCCCTAAGCACTTAAACATTAATCCCCTATCCCATAATCCATAATCCATTAAGAATTAAACTACCTGACCCGTGAGCGCCAAATCCCTTATCTATTGAACCTTAATACCTTAAACCCTAAACCCTAATCCATTAACCCTTAATCCTTGTACCCCAAACCCCTAAATACCATATTCCTCAAAGCCGCTATCCACCTAACTCCCAAAACCTCAAATAATTAATCCTTTAGGCTAATATGGCTACATCTGGTGCCACTTCTAGTGTAATTTTTGGCACTAAATGGGGCACTAAAGAAGGCACTAAAAGGGGCACTATTTCTAACGCTAAAGGGGGTTCTATTTGTGTCTCTAAATGCGGTACAATTTTCGCCGCTAAATGGGGAGAAATTTCCACCGCTAAATGGGGTGCAATTTCCGATGCTATTAGCACCTAAATTTTGTGGTTGGTACAAAAAACACCATAAATAGATCCATCCCGATAAATAGCATCGACTTTTTAAAACAATTGAAGAAAAATACACTAAAACCAATTTTGGAAGAAAAAAAGGGAGAAAAAATGGGAGCAAATCATAGGGATATAGAATCCCACTCTTTCACCACTTTTTGAGCCATTGTCAGTGTGTCCACTACACAAGCTAGCTTTTGGAAGGTAGATGGGTCTTGCTCCATGTGATATAAGTCAAGTATTGTGGCAATTAATCGCCCTAATATTTAAGGCATTTAAACATGATGTATTTAAGTTTCTTTTGATTATAAACCGCCTACTTGGACATTATTCCTTTGACCTTGTTTCACCTTGGTGAGTTTCATAGATTTCCTAGTAAGTGGAAAATCTTTGGGGAAGGTTTGTGACTAGGGGTCCCTTAAGGGGTTATCATACCATTCCCCACCACACTTACCACTTTCCTGTCATTACACTCCCATCATATTGTCCTCTTCTAGGCCCTTTGACTTTAGTTACCCAAGAAGGGAATGTACCTCATTCCATGGGAAGAAGGGGATGAAATCCTAGAGGGATTGGTGTTGGATAAAAATATAAAATCCTATATCTAGACATTCCATATGCCTCGCCCATGGATCCCTGAGAAATCAATGAAATGATTCTCTTTAATAAAAGGGGCACCTACAAAATAAATGATAATGAATGCTTAAGGGGTTAGTTGGAGGATGGGAAGTCTCATTATGATATGGACTATCATGATCATGGGTATTTAATGGTATGACATTACCATCATTTGGTCACCAAGCTAGGGTAGTGGCTCCCAGTTACACAACTGAGAGAAAGGGGTCTCGTCATGAGATAACCTTCTCATTTATGCTAGGTACTTGTGAGTGACACTGTCATTATTTGGATACCATGCCAGGACAATGTCCTTCAACTTGTTCCTTAAAGCATGAAATCAATAAATAATGGAAAGAAAATCGTCTTGACAAAAGTGCATCATAAACGAAGGTGCCACACACCCTCTACAAAGGCACCCATTAATGAGATAATACCATATCTTGTATGTCATGAAACTCAACGAACTATGAAGTCTAAACCTCTTCCACCTCATAACCCACTACATAACCTTGGAAGGCATACTTGGGAGAATCTTATACTTGAGGGCTTTGGTCTACTCAATAGGACTCCTGTGACACCCCTCCCATATTTAAGCTTGGTCAATTATATAGGGTTTTGATAATTTGTTTAATTTTATGAGGTATTTTTGATGCACATGTTTAGTTTCCTTTCTTATTATATGTGGTTGAAACTTTCCATGATATCTTTGACTTGATATATTTGGAGGGCGTACACTTTTATTTAGCAAGACCTTAATTGGTAACCAGTTTTGGGAGAACAAGCATAGATTAGGCTTCCATGGGGAAATAATACCACATCATGGATTCCTAGGGCCCAAATGACAGATGATAGAGGCATTCCTTTGGAGGCCTACAATAAATCATGATGGGCCTAACCTAGCCTCTACCACCCAAATGACTCGCCTAAGAAAGGAAAAATGTCACCTCCTCGAGGGTTGACATAATGAAGGGGCTAGGGTTTGGTGGTGATGGAGGTACACATTGACACTTGGGATATTTTTATTGGAGGAGACATGGATTGAAAATATCACATGATAAGGAGGCTCAAATTGCCCCAACGACCTCCATCTTCCTCTCCAATGACTTGCTCAAATGCCAAAATGTCCCCTAAAGGGGTGACATCATCTTGTTTTTAGGGTTTCTTTTATGTTAAAGTGAAAATTAAATATTATTATCTGATGCAAGGGGTAATATAAGAGTTGTTGGCCCCTTATCTTAATTTTTAGCCTTGCTAAGTGGACAAACTATGTTTTAAGGTTTTTGTATAAATAGATATCATGTGAATCTCATTTCATAACATAACTCTCCCATTTTGAGAGGTACTTGGATGAAATTTTCTCTCTCTTTGGAAAATATATATCTATTATGATGTTTTTTATGGTTTCTATTTACTATTATATGGATGGATTATGTGCTAGCTCTCTTGGAGGATTATTTTCTTTCTTATAGTGGAATTTTCTTGGTAAATTAGGGTTTCATCTTGTTAATGCTTCAACTTGGTAAGTATTTCATGGTTATTTCTCTCTTTTCTTGGTTTTAAGATTAATGTGATGATATATTCAGGTGTATAAGAGAACAAACCCCCCTCCAAGTACATTTTTATTGTTTGGAATAATCTATTGTGAAAACGATACTAGGTGGAGTAAAAGGGTTTAAACCCTCCTATGTTTTCCTTGTTGGTTAGAGTTTTCCTTATGGACTAAAAGGGTTTACACCCCCAAGGAATTAAATAATCCAATTTTTTTTATAAATATAATCCATTTACGTAATGGTTAGAGGAACTAGTTCAATTTCACTAGAGAAATAAAATCTTGCATTTCTAAACGTGAAATTTTGAAATTTTGAGATTGTCTAAATTGGAAAGTGATCATTGTTCCTAAGGAACCTTTGAGCCACCAAGGAGTTTTGTTTCTAAAAGTATTTATTTAGGTTTTTACATATTAAATATACATAAATTAGCGATCCATAAACCCTAAAAAACATCTCTTAATAACTCACAAACCAACCGCCAGAAGTTGCTAAAATCTGCCCCTATAATCTACTAGTCTCAGTGCACCTTTTGGGTGGATTGTTGGCAAGTTTTGGTGGTTGACTTATTTGCTGTAATAAATTATTTTTTACAGCCACAAGGATGATAATTATCACCACAGTAAAGTTTTTATGACATCCTTTATTTTATGCTAAACTCTTTATCTTTCATTCTTGAGTTAAACTAGTCTTTACTAGCTTGTCTTCTCCTTATTCAACTAGACTTTTAGCACTTATTTTCCAACACTTATTATATTTTAATATATATATATATATATATATATATATATATATATATATATAT
>JZKD02S1739911.1:1480531-1490724 GCA_000966675.3 Picea glauca | reverse complement strand
CAGCATTAGTGTTCCAGCAGTCGTGTTCCAGCATTCGTGTTCCAGCAGTCGTGTTCCAGCATTCATGTTCCAGCATTCGTGTTCCAGCATTCTTGTGCGTGTTGACATCCTTGACTGCTCCATAACCGATTGCCATCAATGACAACCTTAACTATCTGCGTCAGTCTTCTGTTATAGCCATATCTCCAACAAGTTTATGTCCGCATTTACTGATTTATCCTACAACAAAATTGACGACTCAACTGGGGAAATAGATTGTTTTCCTAGTTTGTCTTGCTTTCTTGCTTTTATTTCTTGGATTTTGTCTTATGAGTCACTGGGAGATCCATCTTGACTCTCTGACTGTCAAACCACACTGGAAAAACCTTCCTACTTTTCATTTTTTCCATTTTTTATTTGATTTCTGCACCCTGCTTTGAGGGACAGTGGGGCGATATAAGATTTTTACACCCTACCTTTTTGACACAGTCTGACGTTTCTGCATTGTATTGGTTCTTTGGCCTATGAAAATCATGGATTTCCGCACTGTGTTAGTCTACAGCCTGCAGAAAGTTGTCAAAATTTTGATTGTTGATGGTTTTTTGCTTACCCAAACCTTGGATTTGGTTTTGGGGTGAATTGTTGGGTTTGATTATGATCTGTTTACAGTCTCCTTGATAGATTTGAAACTTATTTTATCCATCTTTTCTTTGTTTTCTTTTGAAATATTTGGTCTCTTGATTTGAGTGTATTTCAGTTACAAAACATTGTCTTTTCTTTAGAATTGTTTGGTGAAAGAACTTCTTTTTCTTTTATTGAATAGTTCGTGTTAAAATAGAAAATTGTTTGGGTTTCTTTGTTTCATGTCGATTTGCGATTTATTTTAGCTATCTTTCAAATAAAAAGTTTTAATTTCTTTCTTTACATTAGATTAGGGGCATCCTTGCATTTGAAGTAGCGAAATTGCATGATTCTTGGCATTTTTTGGTCTTAATTTTTTTGGGCAATGAATTGTGTATGGGTGTACAGTCTATTTGTCTCATTTCTTGAAAATCTTGATATTGATGAGTTTAGTAAAATTTCGGGACATTGTACATATGGGAATGGTAAATTTTTTCTCCTTCTCGTAGCGTAGCTTTCATCAAAATAAAAAAATTGCATCTTCATCTCTTTGCATAACTTTCGAGTCGGCCAAAACACCATATTTTCCATGCCATTTTTCTTTTGAGTAACAACAACCATAAAATATAGTGCTTATAAAAAATGATTAGACATTTTTATATTTTTTGGTAGAAAACCTACATTAGATTAGTTGTAGGTCTTTGGAATAGGTCTGAAAGATAACTTTCCAAAGCTGCAAGCAAACATAGAATCTTGTGTTAGGGATAGATGAAATCCACTTATTAAATTTTGTCCTGGATATACCTTTTCAGACAAGGGTCAATCACGAGGTCACATTGAGACTAGAAAAGTTACGCAACCTGCTTTGCTGGTCTTGGTGTAGAGATTGGGTTCGCTTGGAAGGTATACCCACGATGATGAATGGAATCCTTTCGGGTTGATTTCAGGCTAGATACCCTACCTTTGCGCATGGATCAGACTGTCGACTGTTTCCCCAGGCATCATTGTAGTAGTTGGTAACCGTAGTGGCCTATTTCTTTAGGATATTTACACAAGGTGACTGTGGAGGGGCAAGTCTTCACGATACCTGGAATCGACGTTGGCCAAAATAACTTGGGCTCCTTGGAGGGTAAATCCACAATTACTGTGTGGAAGCTTGCACCAAGGCGTAAGTTCATTAAGCAGGTCGTCAACGTAACTTTTCCACCCACTTTATCTCAGCCCCTTCTTACTTTTTTCCCGCAATGTTGGATTTAATCACCAACTAGTGTGCTCATTGTGAGAAGGTTTTGTTTGCTTGATTACTTACTAGATTTTTAGCGTGTGTTGTTTTTTTCCCTAGTAGACTCTAGATTGGATTTTTATTTTTAATGGCGCCAGTTCCCGGAATGACCAATGAAGGAACCTGTTCTCCAGGGGAACCTTTTGTTTTTCCTTCTTATAGAAAAATTGGTCCTCCTCACATTGCTACTTTGAGCCTTCCAGGTATCACAATTGGATTATCGGCATGGTTGTTTTCCACTCAGGTAGTCCCGAATGCAGTTAGTTATTCATTTGTAAGCACTCCCCCCCAAGAACATCAACCTCATGTTGATCCTTCACCTTCTTCACTAGTAAGATCTTTTTTACCTTATTCATTTGCAAGGTATTCTTCCATTTCATCTTCTTCACCAAGTGAAAGCTCCAAAGCTAGTGACTCAGTGGATAAGAAGAAGAAGCAAGGGAGGAATAAGAAGAAGAAAAATAAACATGGGTCCAAACTTCAAACCACTGCCATACATGTTGGAAAGAAACCAGTTACTGTTTATCGTGTTGGGAGTGTTGATGATGCCAAGAACACCCAAACAACCCATAATCCCAAGTACCCTTACAGGGTTTGTAAGGGTATCCATCTTATTAAAGATTTCCCTGGTCTATCCAAGGTTATAGAAGCATGGTCTACACACCCTGGCCAACCCATGTTGTTAGCCTCTGAAAAACATGTTGATGACCTCCTGTCAACTAGTCACGATATAGTTGGGAAGAAGAAAAGTAGAGACAAATTCTCGTGTATGTTATGCAAAGGGTATCATCTAACTCATGTTTGCCCTCATATGCAAGAAGCCTCGAAATTTCTAGAAGACATGATTGTTTCATAGCCTCAACTTCCAGCTGCTTATCACGAGCTTACTCTTGACCCACCTGTAGTTGATGGAATGATCAATCCGGTCCCTTTGTCGTTCAGTTCGGTCGCTGATGTCGTCAATCTGGTCACGCCCTTAGTTGAACCAGTTGACAAAGTGATCGATCTGATCCCATCCTTGGTCGATCCCACTCTCCCTCCAGAGAGTGAAACCCAAGTGGTCGATCCATTTCCACCAGTCGACCCCATTCTCCCCTTGGAGAATGAAACCTAGGTGGTCGATCTGATCTCGTCATCGATCAATCCTACTCTCCCACTCGAGAGTAAAATCGATACTGCTCATGTTTTTATCATTGATACAAAATCTACCATACCGGGGGGAATTCCTCGTTCTCCCATGGAACCCCCTCCAAGTAATGAGGACATCCTTTTTAATTGGGGTGTGCTAACTGGACCTCGTATTTCCTCTCATATTCCTTTCTAGATTATAGTACAGGTTTGTGGTCAGGACATTCCTCAAACATTGATAGATGAAGGTACATTCGTTAATATTTTGTCCTCTATTGTTTCTCAGGCTTTCGGTTGTCCTCAACTTGCGTCGATTACGCAGAATCTGTTATCTTTTAAAAGAAGAACCAGTCAACCATTAGGGAAACTTCCTTAGTTTCCTATAAATTTGGTCGGGAAAACTATCTATATTGACATTATGGTAGTCCAAGACCCCTTGGATTTTTCTTTACTCCTTGGGTGAGATTATGTCTATTCCATGAAAGGTATTGTGTCCACTCTTTTTTGTGTGATATCTTTCCCTCATGATAGAATAATTGTGACTATTGAACAACTTTCATTTATCAATCCTGACTAGATGACCTACCTAAATGGTTCTTATATGCAGACAATATCACCCCTACCACAGGTCAATTATGTAGCATTGTCTCCCATGCCTTCAACTACTAATGAAGATGTGCCTCTTACTATACGCTCAATATATTATGAGTTGGATCTGGTAATTGACATGGTGATCTCTTTGGTAGGGATATTGGAGCTTTACCTCCTTACCCCTATCGCGACCCTTCACATGTGTTCCTTCCATAGTGTGTTTCTTCCATCAAATGAAGATCTCTTGGAGGCCATGACCAATTTTGGTCCCTTGACATGGTGTCCTTCCAGAGAACTATCCTCTTGGAAGCCATGATCAAGAAACTAGCCTTGAACATGGTTTTCTTATTTCAAGATCGTTAAAAAATGAAACCAGTTGTGAGGATAGTTTTCGTGTCTCTGTAGAAACCTCTTTAAAAAATGAAACAAAGGTTATGAGCATAGTTCATGTTTTTGTGTCAAGATCGTTAAAAAATTAAATAGAGGTCTAGGGATTGAACCTAGATTCTCGAGCATAGTTCATATCCTATGTCAAGCTCATTAAAACATTAAACAACTTCCCCCTCTTTGTTGATTCAAGTCCTTCGTCTAGTACTTGAAGCTTCCTTTCGTCCACCTTTGTAGTTGGATGAAACGAAGCTTGGGGGGGAATTCTTCCAGCCTCTGGACTTCATGCTGAAGTTGAGCCACTAACTTCTTAAGCTGGGGGCTAAGTATCAACCATGTGTTGGGTAGTCACAAGCATAGTTTTCTATGGTTCAAGCTTGTGTAAAAAATGAAACCACCTACCCCGAGCATAGTTTCCTCTGGTTCAAGCTTATGTAAAAATGAAACCATGTCTAAGCATAGTTTTTTTTTGTTTTAAAGATTACGTAAAAATGAAAACAAACCCAAGCTTTTTATTTGTTCTTTCTCATGCTCGTAAATACATGAGAATAAGTTACCGAGATTAGTATTTTTTATTTCTCATTCTCGTAAATCGATGAGAATGTAGCCGAGTAAAATTTTATCACTTTTTCAGGCTCGTAAAGGTTATACGATAAAGGAACCCCATGGAGTTCCCTTTAATCTCTTTTCAAACTCTCTAAACATTAAAATATTGTCGATCGATCTTGTTCTTTTCATTCTCGTTGAAGTATTAGAAAACACGTTTATTGAGCGATAGTTTATCTCTTTTTTGTTCTCATCAAACTACTTTACGAAAAAGGAACTAAGAGAGTTCTCTTTAAGTGTTTTTTAGACTCTCTAAGCATGAAAAACCCTTGAGTTTTCTATCTTTGGACTCGTTAAACAAGAATCGAAAGGCCCACATGGGACCAAACCAATCCTTCTTAGGGTTCGTTAAATATACTCCGAAGGATGAGATTACATTACAATCATATGTTATCCTCCTCAAGATTGTGTAAAAATAAAGAGGTACTCACCAGAAATGGTGGGGGAAAAATTGGGAAAGAAATGTGTCTAAACTTGTATTCCATGGAAGAGTCACTTTTGAACATGACACCCTTTCACTCGCCTTGTGTCTAGGTTGGAAAATATGCTTGTCTCTTGATCATACTCCTTTATAAGATTAAAAGTTGGTCTATGATCCCCATTTTTGGGTCAGTGTTTCCAAGACAGTTGTCGTGTCATCAATATATTCAAAAATAAGTTCAACCCGAAAATCCTTCTATTGTGTCGACATTTTCTACAGCCTTTAAGCCTTCTATTGCGTCGACCATACCTAAGTCAGTCCTGAGTTACTGGTTACTCTTATCTACTTCAAATCTTGTTACCCATTTCATGTCATTGATGGGGGATATATTAAGGCCCTCCTGTGAGGAGTATTTTCCTATCGAGCTCAACTCATTATCCAATAATTGGTACCTTGGAACTTGCATGCCTCAATGGCAGGTTTCCTCGCTTTTGACAATGGGTTTTCATTATTGAACCCTGAGTGGGAGATTCTGTCAAGTGTTCGACCTCAACTCATTGATTCACATTCGTTGGATTGTACTAGTGTACCTTGAGAGTCATTGAAATTATTGGTGATTTCCCTCGCACATGTTAATGGTATTCACTAATGACCGGTAATCAAGTGGTTTCTACCATGTTCAACTTCAACACATGTATTCACAAGGTTAGATTCGTACTATAGAGTGGTGGAAATGAAGACCCTGAATCGTTTCTTACAGATTCAGGTTACGTTGGAGTATATTCAATTTGTACTATTGCATAGATCCACATTGTATGTCTCGTGGCTATGTTCAAATTTGAGTCTTTAACACATAGATCCACATTTTATTTTTGGTGGCAATGTTCTGATTTGAGTCATATTGGTATGGATCCACAATGTATGTTTGGTGGCCATGACCTATATTACTTGACATGGATCTTCGCATGATGGCATGTATGCTTTGATTCATTTGTATTTTGAGTATGGAAATTCCTACCTCAATGATGATATATTATTGTACTATATTTCCTTGTTTGTTGGTAGGTTTCCGACCGATTGTTCCTTGTTCCCTACACACACTCGACAAAGTATTTCAGCTATCACTCTATTCTAACTTCATACTTTGGGGGGCTCTTTATTACACATTATTTTCCTCATCCCTATGATCGTTAATGATGTAAACATGTTTGTTTCTTTCAGAGAGGTCAGTGGCCTGGATTCCTGAAGAAATAAGGGAGAAGAACTTTCCTTGAGAGACGAAGTTGTATTTTCCTTTGTAAAAACCCTATTAAAGAGGATTTCTGCAAGATGCTATATACACAGAGTGCATAAATGCTTGGTTTCCGCAGGTTTCACTATAGATAGGGTGAGGAAATGTCTGGTATCCATAGGATACACTATACTAGGCTACAAAGTTTCCACAGGTTTCACTATAGCTAAGGTGCGGAAATTCCTGTACGTGGGAAAAACGAGTGTCTTTTCGATGCTTCTAGAAGGGGAAGCTTCTATGTTGAGGTGGCTTCCAAATGGTTTGGATCTTAATCTCTTTGTTTATTTAGTGGGATCATCCTAACCTCTTCACTTTATCCTCTTCAACTTATAAAAGGAGAGGAGCTCTCATGGAGAAAGTTAGCTTGATCTTGATTGGGTTGGAAAGTTCTTGAGTCTTTAAGACTACAAATTTGGTTTGAGATTGTTATCTTGGTTAGATTGGATTTGATCGTTTATTTGTCAATATATATTGTGAGTAGCTATCAGAACCATGGTCTCCAAATCCTTGGAGCAAGAAGTGTGTGGGAAACAAGGAAGTGTTGGAAGGAACCTTATGACATCAAGGCATCTGGTTGTAATATATCTTCCTATTATTTAATATAATACAATGGAATGCTTATTTCCCATAGAATTATCTTTATTTTATTGTGTAATTCCTTGATCATATGCATAGGTTGTCATTGTAAATAATTTTACTTCTTTCACATTGGTTGTTTTGTGTCTCACTGTAGGATCAATATCACAAGAGCACCGAAGCGAAACATGAACAACAAAGACATAAGGAAGCATCATTTAAGGGTATGTCTCTTGTATTTTGCTCGGTAGTAAATTTGATGATTAGAGCCTAGGGATAGTGTCATGTTCTTTCTTTTTTTGTTCTATATATAGGTGGATCTAAGGGGATCGATTCGTGTCTGCAATTAACGACTAACCCGATAACAAACACACCAAGAAAGTGGCCTTCAAATAATTCCTTAAGGGATGAAAGAAATAAAGAATGGAAATAATATGGGCTTGGAAAAAGTGCATCGCAAACGAAGGTGCCACATATCCTCTACAAAGGCACCCATGAATGAGATAATACGAGCCCTTGTATTTCATGAAAAACATCGACCTATGAATTCTAAACTCCTTCCACCTTATCACCAACTACATAACCTTGAAAGGCAATCCTTGGGAGCATCCTCTACTTGCAGGCTTTGGTCTACTCAAAAGGACTTCTATGACATCCATCCCATACTTAAACTTGGTAAATTGTATAGGGTTTTGAGAATTTGCTTAATTTGATGAGGTATTTTTTATGCACATGTTTAGGTGCCTTTCTTATTAGATGTGGTTTATAGTTGTCATGGTATCTTTGACTTGAGATATTTGGAGGGTGTACGCTTTTGTTTAGCATGACCTTGCTTGGTGGCCAATTTTGGGAGAACAAGCCTAGATTGGGCTTCCATGGGGAAATAATCCCACAAAATGGATGACTAGGGCCCACATGCGGGATGATAGAGACGTGCATTTGGAGTCATAGAATACATCATGGTTGGCCTAACCTACCCTCTACCACCAAAATGACTGTCCTAGCAGAGGAAAAATTTCACCTCCTTAAGGGTTGACATCATGAAGGGGATAGGGTTTGGTGGTAATGGAGATACACATTGACACTTGGAATATTTGTATCAATGGAGACATGGATTGACACTAGAACATGATGAGGAGACTCAAGGATCCCCAATGACATCCATCTTCCTCTCCAATGACTTGCTCAAGTGACAAAACATTCCCTAAATGGGTGACATCATCTTGTTTTTAGGTTTTATTTTGTGTTAAAGTCATAATTAAATATCATTATTTGATGCAAGGGGTAAGATAAGGGTTTTTTACCCCTTATATTATGTTTTACCCTTGCTAAGTGGAAAAACTATGTTTTAAGGTTTTTGTATAAATAGAGATCATGTGAATCTCATTTCATAACATAACTCTCCCATTGTGAGAGGTAGTTGGCTCAAATTGCTTCCCTCTTTGGGAAATATCTATCTCTTATGCTATTTTTATGGTTTATCTTTACTATTGGATGGATGGATGATGTGTTAGCTCTCTTGGAGGATTGTTTTCTTGCTTACGGTGGAATTTGCTTGGTGAATTAGGGTCTCATATTGTTAATGCTTAAACTTGTTAAGGATTTCATTGTTATTGCTCTCTTTTCTTGGTTGTAATATTAGTGTGATGATATATTTTGGAGTACAATGGAATACACCCCCCTCCAAGTCCTTTTTTATTGTTTGGAATAATCTATTGTTGAAATGATACTAGGAGGAGTAAAAGGGATTACACCCTCCTAGGTTCTCCTTGTTGGTTAGTATTTTCCTTGGGAATTAAAATGGTTTACACTCCCAAGGATGTAACTCATACAATTTTTTTTTATCAAGAGACTCCATTTACCCAATGGTTAGAGGAACTAGTTCAATTGCATTGGAGAAATAAAATCTTCCATTGGTAGACGTGAAATTTTGGAATTTTGAGATTGTCTAAATTGGAAAGTGATCTTTGTGCCTAAGGCACCTTTGAGCCACTAGGGAGTTTTGTTTCTCCATTTATTTATTTTTGTTGTTACAAATTAACTATACATCCATTAGGGTTATAGAACCCTAAAAAAAATCTCTTAATAACTCACAAACCAACTTTCAAAAGTTGTCAAACATCTACCCCTATAGTCTACTAGTATCACCACACTTTTTGGGTGAATTGTTGGCAAGTTTTGGTGGTTGAATTATTCTATGTAATAAATTATTTTTTATAGACATAAGAATGATAATTCTCACTGCAGTAAATTGTTTATGACAAACTTTCTTTTACGCTAATGTCTTGCTCTTTCATTCTTGAGTTAACCTAGTCTTTACTAGCTTGTCTCTTGCTTATTCAACTAGACTTTTAGCACTTATTTTCCAGCTCTTATTATATTTTACATGCTTATATATATCACATATTGTTTCTGCATTTATGGAAAAAAATATTAACTTTATTTTCCACCTAACATATTTCAAGAATACATGGATTTTCTTGTGTCTTGGGAAGGTACAAACACTCTCAGCAGGTACCCAAGGACTTGGAAACATTAAACCTTTCCCAAGACTCATTATTAATACTTATTCCATATATTAAATTTACCTATATGGGATTCCATTCATACATATCACTTTCCATCTCATTTCCCCCTAGGGTCACCGGGATTACTCCCTTGAGGTGACCATTTCACCTCTAAAATGACGGGAAAACCTATCTAAGGTGAGAGTGGGTAGGTTCTCTCTTAATTTTCACCATTTTGGTGGCTGGGTTAGGATTCTCCCAACCTAAAACTTGTGCGATAACATGGTATAAATACCAAAGTGAACACATTGTTGCTACTTTTCCTATATATCTAACTCAATCAATCAAGCAAGAGAGAAGAAGAATGTGGTGTATCTTGTTTCGATGTTCGTCCCTCGCTTCTGCAATCCATAGGCTTGATCTCCAAGCTATTCAATGAAAATGGAATACTGCAAAGACTATCAAAAGTACTCTTTCTTATACTCTAAATGATTAGACAAATCATATCTATCTATGAATATTGAAACCATAATAAACAAGAAAATGTTGAACATGAGAACTTGAAGGGAATAGGACAAGTTTATATTAATTGGAAATCCAAAAGAGGAAAATATAAAGCATGACTGACGATGAAGTCACTTCTCCAAGATCTCCTTGTCCATCCCTTGCATTAATCTTGACATAAAAATGTTGATTTTGTTAAATTTTAAATTAAAATAAAGTACCAAGGCAAGTGTTTCTCTTCCCTAGGCGCCTAAGGGGGAGAAATTGCCGAATATGGGTCTTAGTCAAATTAATTTGTGA
>JZKD02S1739911.1:1454433-1467288 GCA_000966675.3 Picea glauca | reverse complement strand
TATATATATATATATATATATATATATATATATATATATATATATATATATATATATATAGGAGAAAAATGGTACAATTATTATGAAAGGATACTATGAAGAGTTGTGTATGACATAAAATTATAATATTATAAATGTAATAATTCAATATCTAGTTATTAATAAGGGATTTTACACAAAATGGGGTTCTTTTTAGGTATTAACACGCTCATCCCCTTCAAACAAGTGTTTTCCTCAACACTTGACTAACTACATGTTCTTTTGCATGAATAACTAATCTTCCCATGTTTCCTCTATAGGGTTGTTATATTCTGCAGTGAAATTCTAGTTGAGGGGGATCGACTGATAGTCTAAGTCGAAGGATGACTTGGTTCGACCAGGTAAAGATGAAGTCGAAGGATTAAAAAAGAAGTCAAATATTGAGGTGGTTCGACCGGGTAAAGATGAAATCAAAGACATCGACAACAAGTCAAAGGTTGAGGTGGATTGAGTGGTTAAATTCAAAGAATTCAACTGACAAGAGGTCGATAGGCGGGCATGTGGCAACCAAATGAACATCAAATGAAGGTTGATCAGTGGTTGACTATAACAGAGTCCCGAGATTCACGAGATTTGTATGCAATGATCTGCGTGGACCTGTAACCATTTTGGGTGTCATTTCTTTATGGTTTTTCCTACTATAAATCCTATAAATAAGGCATGGTGTAATCAATATTTATATGACGAATGGATAATCGTCAAAAATCTGTAATTGTATAGGTTGTTGGTCATGTTGATGTTAGTTGAATTGGCTACATGGTTATTCTTGTGTAATAAAGAGGGTATGATGTCGATTGTGTCTTAGGTGTGGACCAAGGTTACACATGAAGCATTCTATTATGAATGAATAAGACAATAAGAAAGAAAAATTCTTAAGGAATGGTGGTTTTACCTATTTGGGTTTCTAGGATAAAATCTTTGTGTACTATGTGTTTGTTTTTTCATTTACTTTCTTGTAAAGATAAATCTTTCTTCCACTCTTATGCTAGGTTTAGCATGGAAGTGTGTCTCATTTCCTAACATATGGTATCATAGCTTGGATTAACAACCTTGGATATGAGATAAACCCTAGGTTCAGTAAGAGTTGTAAATTATAAATATTTAAAGAATTGTGTTAAAGAATGATAAGGAACTTGAGAATGGACATTGAAAAATCCAATGGCCAATAGTTTTGAGATTTGTACACTTAAAATTGAATATATCCTTTTATATCAATAACAATGGACAACAATCTGTCCAGGTACCATGGTGACAAGTATGTCGACGAAAGAATGGGAGAAACTCGAGAGAAGAGAAATGAGTACGATTCAAATTTTTCTTGCAGATTCGATACTGTTGAATGTCTCAAGTGAAGATTCGGCCAAGAAACTATGGGACAAGTTTGGAATCTTGTACCAATCAAAATATATGGTAAATAATTTATCTCTTAGAAAGAAATGGTATATTATGAGGATGAGTGATGGCAGTTCAGTGAATGAGTATTTAAATGTGTTTAATACCACTATAAGCTTGTTATCTTCTATGGATATTAAAATCACCGAGGAGGAGAAATGTATTATCCTATTATGTTCTTTTCCAGGCTCTTGGGATATCTTAGTCGTGGCTATAAGGAGTAATATAAGCACATTATCACTAGAGCATGTAGTTGCATATCTATTTTTAGAATAAATGAGAAGAAATAACATGGAAGGATTGACCAAAGATTATTTAGTGTTGAAAAGTCGATCGATTCATAGAGATAAAGGAAAAATATTTGGTAGAATTTCTAAGTCGAAAGGTAGATCTAAATCCCATGTTTAGTTGACGAGAAAATGCTAGAAATATAGTAAAGTTTGGCATTACAAAAGGGACTTCTAGTTGAAGGAAATGGGAGTCAATACATGATCTGATAAGATGAAGTCGACTAAGAGACAGATGCGTTCTAATAAGGGAGGTGATGTGTACCTGGTGTCGATCGGTACAATAATCAGATCAATATTCTTGGTTGATCAAATCATGACCATCCTATCATATAACATCACATAGAGAAGGGTTCTACGAACATGAAAAATATGAAGGAGGAGAATTGTTCTTGGGGGACGAATTGAAAACCAAAATTGTTGGAAGGGGAAGAGTTTGAATGACACTCCAGGATGGGAGGAGTATAACCCTTCCATGCATGCTACACATTCTAGGTTTGGAAAGAAACCTGATATATGTCAGCAAGATGAGTGATGCATGGGTGCACACTCTATTTCAAAAGGATTTGTGAAACATGGTAAGAGGTGAGATGATATTAATGAAATGATTTTAGGTTTGAACCCTATACAAGTTACTATGGAGTGTCGACTCAACTAGATGAAACAACATTGTTTTTGTTGAAGTCAACTGGAATTGGGATAAGTCAATTCAAACCGACTTGACAAGTCATCATAAAATTGACCCGACCATGCTATGGCATGAGAGGATGAGGCACATAGGAGAAAAAGGAATTTGAGCTATGCATAACAAAGGTATGGTAAAAGACTTTCCTAAATGTAATTTATAAGTTCACTTTTGTGAACATCGTATATATGGAAAACAAAGCCGGGTGGGCTTCCCATCTAGAGTAACAAGGGAAAATGGGATTCTAGAGCTAGCTCATAGTGATGTGTTTGACCTTGTTACAATGCCTTCACTTGGTGGATCCTTGTATTATGTATCCTTCAAGATGATTTTTCCAAGAAGACATGTATATATTTCCTGAGGAAGAAATAAGAATTTTTTGATAAATTCAAAGAGTCTAAATCTCTTGTAGAAAACCAGGCAGATAAGAAGATTAAGGTGTTGAGGAGTGACAACGGTGATGAATTCTATAGAAAATAATTTTATCAGTTCTGCAAGCAGTGTGGATTAGCATGCCAAAATACCATACCATATACCCCACAAAAAATGGAGTTTCCGAGAGAATGAATAGAACATTAATGCACAAGGAAAGGATCATGCTTATTGGTGTTTGGCTCACATAAGAATTATAGGCGAAGCTAGGTGACACTATTAAATATCTATTGAATATGTCCCCTTCATCCATGCTAGTCAACAATAACCTACATGACGTATGGTTAGGTAAGAATCCTTCGGTTTCACATATCAAAGTGCTTGGTTGTGATGCATTTTTTCATTTTATCGATGAAAAGAGGAGGAAGTTGGACAAGAAGGAGTTCAAGTGTATTTTTATTGGCTACAAAGAAGGAATGAAAGGATAGAAGCTCTAGGATCCTGCATCAAGAAAAACCATGTACAATTGAGATTTGGTCTTCAGAGAAGTTAGAAGTAAGTTCAAGCATGAAAAAAATGTTTATAATGAGAATAATCTTGAGATGGTGTAGTTTGAAATAAGGAATGAAGAATATGATTCATATGAGTTGACTGAATCAAAAGAGGTGGAAAAAATGACCCCGGTTGTAAGGAGGTAAGAAAGAGTAATAAAACTAGTTGAAAGGTATATTTTGATTGACTTCCATTCCACATTTTTGTTAACTTCCACCAATGATGAGCCTAAGTTAGTCGGGGAGGCAGTTGAATTAGTAGAGGGAAAACTATGGAAGGATGCCATGGTTGAAGAGATCGAATCCTTGCAAAAGAATGAGACATGGGACTTAGTGAAGTTACCTAGTGGAAGAAAACCTATCGGTACAAAATGGGTATTAATGAAGAAGATGAATGCAATAAGACATGTCAAGAAATTCAAATCTTAACTGATAGAGAAAGGGTATTTCCAAGTCAAGGGAGTCGACATCGATGATATTTTTTCCCCTATTGCAAAATTAACTTCCATTAGAGTACTAATGTCTCTTGCTGTAACATTTGATATGGAAATAAAACAAATGGATGTAAAGACGATGTTCATACATGGACACTTGGAAGAATAAATATACATGAAACAACCTGAAGGATTTGTAGTAAAGGGAAAGAAAAATTTGTTGTGAAAACTGAAAATATCCATCAAAGTTAGTATTGGGAGCATCATTTTCTGTTCATTATTAGGTGTCGATATCTTCCATGTGGGGTTCACATGAGAAATTGGAAAGGGGACCCTGGTTTACAATGGTGGTTGGACTACTTCAGCATGGTGGCTTCCATTTCTCAATGGGACCCTGGTTCTCTAGTCTATTTCAACACTATGGTCCACACTTATCCATGGGATCCCGGTATATGGTTGTACATCAAGCATTGAGGACAAAGATTTGATAAGGGGGATGGAATGTAAGGTAGCTAGACAGGTAATAGGGGGGCTAGAGGCCCATAGTGATAATATTGGAGTCCATTCAATGTAAGGTGGACTAGGCCCACTATATTATTAAATAAGGTCCACTATGGTAGTTAGATATAATAAATGTAAGAGGACTTCTTAGAATGTTCTACTTCTAGAAGATTCCTCCTCTAGAATGTTCTTAGGTGATGGTAGTACTATATAAAGGGGTTCAATAAATGTAATGAGATATGAAGAGAAATATTGTGTTTGGAGCATAAGCTCATTAGGAGGATGCCCCCTCGAAGAGACAAGTGAACAGGAGAGGATACCTTCTGTTAGCACTGAAAGTCACACTTTGACTATTAAAGTGTAATCTCAACACCCATCATAGCGTAAAAGATAACTTTAGTTTTGAATAGGTGGATCAACAAGATGGATAAAGAAAGAGAGAGGGCAACAAACTGTAGATCAATAGGATACACCAATGGGCAATGGATTTACAAACATCCCACTCATCTAAGGCACAAAATTTGCTTAACATAAAACAATATTATATGTTGATAGGTGGAAGAAATGAAGAACGAAAGAATAAGATAGAATGTTCAGTAAATAAAGATAACTTTAGTTTTGAATAGGTGGATCAACAAGATGGATAAAGAAAGAGAGAGGGCAACAAACTGCAGATCAATAGGATACACCAATGGGCAATGGATTTACAAACATCCCACTCATCTAAGGCACAAAAGTTGCTTAACATAAAACAATATTATATGTTGATAGGTGGAAGAAATGAAGAAGGAAAGCATAAGCTCATTAGGAGGATGCCCCCTCGAAGAGACAAGTGAACAGGAGAGGATACCTTCTGTTAGCAATGAAAGTCACACTTTGACTATTAAAGTGTAATCTCAACACCCATCATAGCGTAAAAGATAACTTTAGTTTTGAATAGGTGGATCAACAAGATGGATAAAGAAAGAGAGAGGGCAACAAATTGCAGATCAATAGGATACACCAATGGGCAATGGATTTACAAACATCCCACTCATCTAAGGCACAAAAGTTGCTTAACATAAAACAAGATTATATGTTGATAGGTGGAAGAAATGAAGAAGGAAAGCATAAGATAGAATGTTCAGTAAATAAAGATCCTATCAATTGAATGAATCAACAAATACTTGAATATAAACAATGACTGTTGGGCAAAATACAACAGATCCTCTGCTGCTTAGGGATCCATAAATCATTGACATCCTTTGATCCTCAAGTATGCAATATATTCAAATAAGAAGAAATATAGATATAAGCGTTACAATGTGAAATCACAGCTCTCATGAGTCTCCAATAGCAGTAATGCTTACAATCTAAAAATGCCCACAAGCTTACAAATGAACACACACAGGAAAACGACCTGCTACATCTCTCTCTAGCCTCTCTTGGCTCATCAATCCCTTTTATCCAAGATATATCTCCCTCTTTAAATAGAAAATAACATACAAATAACCTAAGGAGGTCTAATCCCATCTCCTCCATTGGATTCTAAGCCTTGGAGATAGGTGGCAACAGTCAAAGAGACAAAAATCCAACAAACTACTGATTTTTCAAGAATTTGTTGGAAGTCATTAATAAATTGTTTCCACCTCATGCATGAGGCCTTTGCTGGAGCTAAATATTAGGTGCAGGTGTCCCTTGACATATAAATTATCCTTGAGAAGTCATTCGAACGCTCCTTGACATGTGGCAACCTCCCAACAAGGAGAATATGAAAACCGTGACCGCTATAGGAAATTAGTACGCAGCGCCACTGTGCAGAGTACACAATGCCTACTTATATATCCAATATCTTTCAAAAAAAAACACATTTTGAAAAACTGAGAGAGGTTTTTGTTATTTGGAATGTTCTGAACAAAAACCTCCTCTAGTTTTAAAAACTACATCATCAACTACTCATAAAACAAGTTTTAAATTAGTGAATAAAAAATGGCAGAATAACTCTGCACAATTTAGCCTCTGCCAGAATATTACACAACACCTGTAGGTAGCACCCGACTGTGTTTCTGCATGAAATTCGATAGCATAAATCTGTGGGTGCTTTGATGCTTGAACTTGGATATTTGGAATAACTCAATATAATTTCAATTTTCCCCAAAACAAATAAAAATCCTATAACAATTGTATTCATTTGCAAAAATGAATAATGAAATGCAAATTTTGTTCTCTGAGAAATATTATGTAGCGCCTGTAGGTAGCGCCATTTATGCAATGTTGAGGCATAAACCAATATTGTGCTAACATAGGCTCCATGGGGGATAGATTCCACCCCGTGAGGCTCTAAGAACTTTTGTAGTTTCAGTGCCTTATCCTTTGAGCTTGTGGAGTCATGCTCTCAACCTTTAACCTTTGCAATCTGTTTTGATCTGTGACCTTTAGCTGAAACTAACTGAAAATGAAAACTAGAACTGGAAAAATGATGAAAACAATTCTTGTCCAGCAAGCTTATTGCACACACCTACTCTAATTATTGGGAAACTAAAGCATTCAAGTTACATGAAACAACCAATGAATCCATTTCATCATTTTTTCAACTGTTTGAAGTTTTGAAATGTGCTTCCTTAAGCACCAGAGATAATTCTTACTTGAAGGCGTGTCAAAGAAACATTTGGAAATACACTTTCCATTGAATAAATAAATGAGCCTAGGCCTATTTTATGCTTGCAGACAGACTAAAAATGGATCCTGAAAAACATCATCAATACTTGCCTCTGCAACATTGATTTGTGTAAAAAGGAAAAGTATTGCATTAGGTCCTTTTTCCACTTTTCTTGGTTGTTGTATGGCTTGTTGATTCTCTGATTCATCCTCAATGCATATGGCCTTGGTCCACTCCTGGTCATGAGGTGTATTAGGAAAAAGGCTTAGTGATGCTTGTCTTTCTTTAATTTCAACCTTTCTCATCTGATCACATGGCATTTAATATTGGCTGCTTGATGAAACTCAGCTTGTGTCTTCAAGAGGAATAGGTGGTTGATAGGACAGTTCATCACAATTAGAAGTGCTTCGGAAACTAAATTCTTCTATATTATCTTCTGATTGTGAGGGATATTCATCAAAGCTTGGCTTGTGTTCCCAATTTCTTAGTTTTTCACCCTCTAAAATTAGTTTTTCATCTTTTTCGTCTTTTTTAGCAACAAAAATATGACACGAGCGTTGAAACAAGCTATTGTTGCTTTGATGGGCAGGGTACTTTTATGATATAAGGTCTTCAAAATATTTTTCATGGAAATCATCTTCATAATCATCATACAAAGGTGAATCAATGACCATTTGACTATTAATGGCTGAGGGGATTAGTACAATAGCTGGGACAACTGGTTGCTCAAGGAAAACATCCTCATAGTCATCAAAACATGGCAAATCATGGAACATTGGTTCATTAAAAATAGGAGGGACTGATAAGCTATGAATTTGGTCATGACAAGATGCAACACTATTGGCATGATAAAATAAATCTGAATCTAAGATAACCTCTTGACTTAAAGAATCGAGAAAAGGAGGAGACAAGGAAATGATGGATTGTCCATATTGATCTTTCTCTTGGGGACCTAGATTTTGACATGAATGATGCATTTGTTCTTCAAATTTAGGAAAAGAATTATGAAACTCATCACCTAAGTCCCGATCTCTATAATCATCCAATTTATCATCACTACTAGAGGAATCACTTGTTGAATCTTGAATATATGATGCATACCCCTCACAACAATTCTCAAAAATTCTTTCAGCTGGATAAATTATCTTGCAATGAGAATGAAAAACATCATGAAATTCCTTCAAAGAGGAAATACTAGAAGCAGGGAGTGTTCTATACCATTTCCTCACATAACCTTCCAATGAATACATGAAAATTTTCATCAATATATCTTCATGATGGATGTCAAGTTGCTGCATTAAAGCATGAAATTCATGAACATGATCAAAAGGGTTTTCATCATCACCTTCATAAAATCTAGGCAATAGATCTTGCCATTCATCAATTTGAGGCACAAGATGTGGATAACCATCTATGGCTGAGAAATTGAGTGGGGCAAACCTCCTGGCCAGGATAGCCTTCATAGCCATTTAATTTTTCTCATCCCCAGTGGAGTCACCAACATATTCTGAACAATGGATTCACCATGGTGAATGCGCAGTCTTGAAGGTGTCCAAATTCAGTCACCATCTAAAGTGGGAGTTGTGCAGTGTCATTCTTCTAAGGGAGCTTTTCAATCTGCTCAAATTTGTCCCCGACAACAGGGCCAAAAATGTTAGCACTGAAATTCACACTTTGACTGCTAAAGTGTAAGCTCAGAACCCATCATAATGTAAAAGAGAACTTTTGTTTTGAATAGGTGGATCAATAAGATGGATAAAGAAAGAGAGAGGGCAGGAAACTGCAGATTAGTAGGCTACACCAATGGGAAATGGAGTCACAAACATCCCACTCATCTAAGGCACAAAAGATTCTTAACAGAAAACAAGACTATATGTTGATAGGTGGAAGAAATGAAGAAGGAAAGCATAAGATAGTATGTTCAGTAAATAAAGATCCTCTCAATTTAATGAATCAACAAATACTTGAAAATAAACAATGACTGATGGGAAAAATACAACAAATCCTCTGTTGCTTAGGGATCCATAAATCATTGAAAGCCTTTGATCCTCAAGTATGCAATATATTCAAATAAGAAGAAATATAGATAGAAGAGTTACAATCTGAAGTCACAACTCTCATGAGGCTCCAATAGAAGTAATGCTTACAATCGAAAAATGCACACAGGATTACAAATGAACACACATAGGAAAACTGCATGCTACATCTCTCTCTAGCCTCTCTTGGCTCATCAATCCCTTTTATCCAAGAGAAATATCACTCTTTAAATATAAAATAGCATCCAAATAACCTAAGGAGGTCAAATCCCATCTCCTCCATTGGATTCTAAGCCTTGGAGATAGGTGGAAATAGTCAAAGAGACAAAAATCCAGCAAACTACTGATTTTGAGGAATTTGTTGGAAGTCATTAATAAATTGTTTACACCTCATACATGAGGCCTTTTTTGGAGATATATCTTAGGTGAAGGTGTCCCTTGACATCAAAATTATCCTTGAGAATTCATTCAAACCCTCGACACGTGGTAACCTCCCAACAAGGCGAATATGAAAATCGTGACTGCTATAGGAAATTAGTACACAACGCCATTGTACAGAGTACATAGTGCCTTCTTCTATATCCAATATATCTCAAACCAAAACACATTTTGAAAAACTAAGAGAGGTTTTTGTTACTTGGAATGTTTTTAACAAAAACCTCCTCCATTTTTCAAAAATATATCCTCAAATTCTCATAAACAAAGTTTTAAATTAGTGACTTAAAACTAACAGAATAACTCTACACAATTTAGCCTCTGCCAGAATATTACGCAGCGCTTTTAGGTAGCACCGGACTATGTTTATGCATGAAATTCAGTATAATAAATCCATGGGTTATTTTATTCTTGAAATTTGATATTGGGAATAACTCAATATAATTTCAATTTTCCCCAAAACAAATAAAATTCCCATAACAATTGTATTCATTTGCCAAAATGAATAATGAAATGTAGATTATGTTCTCTGAGAAATATTATGTAGCGCCTGTAGGTAGCGCCAATTATGCAACGCTGAGGCATAAACAAATATTATGCTAACACCTTCCATAATAGGATCCATTGTATGGTGTTTCCTGACCCTAAGGTTTTTGGTAATAATAAAGTGTGATTTCTTCTATCTTGCTTTGTGGATCTATTGTGTATTCAATAATTGTGGTGATTATATTTGTAGATCTATTCAAGTTCTTAACATGTGTCTCATTTTATAACAACATATTCCAAAAGTAATTTCTTCCATTTGATGAGGTACTCCGTGATTGCTCGATTTCTTAGTTTCTTAATCCTTGTTTCAAGGATTGTTTATGATTATTTTTTTTTCTAACTAGGGGAATCGGTAACAACAACATTATCGTACTCACGTGACATGGGGTCAAATCCTTCCGGCTGCCTTATAATCTGTAGGGAGAAATGATGCAGGAGCATCGCTTTCACAACCATCAGCGCACACATGGAGGAGAGAAGAATGACATCTCAACAATGCAGAGTTCAAATCAAGCATTTACTCAGAAATTAAATCGGTTGTTGGGATCTTTTTGAAATGACATTTTAAATTGTAACTTGTTTGTAAAGTCTCCAGGACTGTAAGAAATCGAGGATATGGAGTGTAGACTCTATCTTGCAATAACTCGTAGTTATTATAGTAGCATTAGTTAGGTGATAGTTTGAATTCTAAATTGAATAGATTTTAGGAAAGGACGAGACAGCTAAGGGAGACGGTCCCTAGATAGATTTTCAATGGCATTGTAATAGAGATAGATGGATGAGTAACCGTAGGAGAGTAGAGAAGAATAGAACGGAGTGGAAACGCTATGTAATTTTAATTTTTTATGAATGAATAGAACAGATGAAAATTGTCCCAAATCTGTTTTGAGTTGTGTTCATCTTGAGTATGAATGAATATATGTTATTCTATATGTGTAATAGTTACATTTCACGTTCATGCTTGAGAGTTCAAGAGAGTGACTCTATGAATCTATAACGAGATTGGATAAGTTTCAATTGTTCTTCTATTGAACCGTGTATGCAAGGTGTGCATGTCCTAACACAAGGTGTTCATTGACTAAATCACAGAATGATTCAGGAAGGGAGGTTCAGAGAAAAATACAGGAAAACTTAAGAGTCCAGACGCAAGGAGTGCATAGGACCTTGAAACGACTAATTGTCGAAGAACCAAGAAGACGAATGCCAAGTGGGCGAGAAGCATTTTCTCTTGGAGAAAATCCTTCAAATTGAGCTATTCAAAATCCTATCAAGGACAAAATATTAGAAGAAACAACACCTTCAAGAAGTGTTGACGAATTCTAGAGGAGGAAGATTCATTAGAGAGGGGAAAGGATCGAAACCTGTGGAGGCGAAGAAATCTCCCAAGTCTGGGAAGAAAAGTCGCAGAAGCTTAGGAGGAAGAGCATAGTCACCGTTCGATTTCGAGTGCAGAGAGATGAAAACCATCATATCCATAGAAGTAGCGTGGACCTTAACTCTTTGTGCCATGGGACCATTTCGACATTTCGTTACCGGGGAATTGGGGGGGAAGACTCCTTCAGAATCACGAAAGGAGATTGTCGATAATGCTCTTAATCGTTGATCTATGAAGGATCTTGATTGTAAGATCTAACGTTGAATATCAATATCCATCAAAGTTGTCCATTTAAGGGGATACATGGAAAGTAGTCGAAATTTGGAGGAATCGCGCAAAAGGATCATAACCATCCATCTCAGAGGATTCATGGCAGAGATCTGGAAGGCACCGGGGTTTCGAAACTTGGGAGTTGGGAGGTGAAGAATCTGTAGAAATTCTGAAAGGATGATAAACGATGTTTAATCAGAAATTTTGGTTTAGGACAGATCTGAGCTGTTGATCTCACCGTAGGAGGTTTCGGCATTTAGATTTTTGGAATTGGGAGGTGACGATTCCACAAAAACCTTGAAAAGGAGAAATCTAGGATTTGATCTGAGCCATTCATTTGTGACAGATCTAGACCATTGATCTAGATCTCCGAGTTTCCATTGACCTGGACTTTGGAGTGGAGGTAGCATTGTTCGTGGGTCTACGATCCACGAAATCCGAAAGGAACAGGCATCGGGACTTAGGCCTAGTCAGAGGTCACATCATGAGAAAAGGGAAGAGGGCTAGCTCTTAGCTAGATCCCCAATCGAGATTCAGGGATCTGGGTAGCAAAAGGATGGGATGCTTGATAGTGGAAAGCTCGATACATGAAAGTGCCTTTTGTTTGAGCATGGGGTCACGAAAAACGGTCGCATGGACTGAGATTTAAGAAGGAGCTAATCATTGTTAAGCTCTTTTTCGTCTTTCGATATTGTAGAGTCGAGGGTTGCTTCCTCGAGAAGTCCCAAACTGCGAAATGTGAAACACCCTGTAGGATAAGGGTGTGGTCATTGCCTCTGGTCATGCAGATTTAGAGCTCACGCTAGGCATTTGTAAAGGCTAGATAAGTTCAGATTTGGACTTGTGGATCTGATTTGTAGGGTTCCAGTGAGCACCCAAAAGAGTTGTTCCATCTCAGAGTTAGAGGACGATCCAGTGACTGGGAGGTCGTGGACCCCACTGGGATAGGGGGTTTTCATCAGGTGGTATCAGAGCTAAGATTTGAGTTTGTTTGCAGACAATAGACAAATAAGAAAGAAGGAAGGTTGGTTTCGTTTGTGGTATCAAGGAAGTTTTCAACTTCTAGTTGTAGGTGACACAGTGAAGTCATGCCGCCAAGAATGCACAGAGAAAACACAGAGATGGAAGAATAAATGAGGCGACTTCAAACGAGGTTGGACGCCATGGATACATCAGAGAGAAGAGTGTTGGAAGATTGGTTGTTGTCATTGATGTCAACCCTAGTCATGGGTTTTGGACCAGAAGATTGATGAAGTTATTTGGACATGAAGGAAAATGAAAATGAAGATACAAC
>JZKD02S1739911.1:1438393-1451363 GCA_000966675.3 Picea glauca | reverse complement strand
AACTCTTATACTATTGTGCATTTCTCATTGGATATAATTGAATGGTTTAAGTATAAGTTGAAAAAGGTTTTAAATTGTACTTGATACTGATTCACCCCCCTCTCAGTATCAACAAAGAGAACCATATACTGGTGATGTCAGTGAATCTGAGAGCGAAGAAGAGGCAAAATTTGAAGCAAATGTGGCAGAGGATGTTGTACAAGACCGCTTGATAAAAAAATTTTCAAAGATTGGAGCCAAAGAAAGGATAGAGGTACCAATGTACAAAGGAAAATGGAAGTGGAATAATTTATCGATTGGATACGGGCTATGGAAAATTACTTCGATTATGAAGATATTGAAGAGGACAAAATGGTAAAGCATGCAGTGACAAGACTGAAAGGCCATGCAATGTTATGGTGGGATGAACTGCAAGCCGAACGTAGCAGAAATGGTAAGCAAAAAATTAAAATATGAGATAAGATGGTAGCTAAGATAAAATCCAAATTTATCCCAAAGGATTACTAGATAAATATTTATAGAATATTGCAGAACCTAAAATAGAAAGGGTAATTAATCAAGGATTACATTGAAGAATTTTACAGACTGAACATCAAGGCTGGACAGAAAGAGAATGAAGATGAAAAGACAACTAGATATATAAATGGGATGACATATGAAATCCAATAAGAGATCAACATGATGTCTGTTAGTACGGTCAAGGATGCGTATCAAGCATCCTTGAAGGTGGAAGAAAAAATAGCTAGGAGGCAAAGCCAACAAGGCAGAGGCGAAAATTCGAGTCGAGGCAAAGGACCAGCAGGGAGAAGTTTCAGAAGTCAAATTCGGAAGATGATAAGAGGCATAGTCACCAACAGAAGGGTGGAATCTCTAAAGAGGGATAATATGGTGGATGAAGTTCTTTTTCTAGGGGAAGAGGAAGAGGAAGAGCTAGAGGTGGCGTAGTTGAATGTTACACCTGCGGAAAGGAAGAACATAAATCGTGGGAATGTCCCGACAGAAAAAGAGAAGGTGGAGAAGAAGACATTGACGAAGCAGAGAATCATGTGGAAGTAGAAGTTGCAGAAGGAGGAAGAAACCTAATGATGAGGAAATTTATTCTCAAACCAGAAAAGGAACCAGAGGAACTAGTTCAATGAACAAGCCTGTTCAGAGTTGCTTGCAAGTCAAAAGACAGAGTTTGCAAGGTGATCATAGATAGTGGAAGCACTGAAAATCTAGTATCCATGGATATGGTGGAGAATTTGGAACTGAATATAACCGCACATCCAAATCCATACAAGGTATAGGTGTTGCAGAAAGGACATCAAGTCATGGTAAGTCAACAATGCCAAGTTGAATTTAAAATAGGAGGTTAAAAAGATGAAATATTGTGTGATGTAATCCCTATGGATGTCTGTCATATTTTATTGGGGAGACCATGGAAATATGACTAAAAGGTTATTCACGATGGTAGAAAAAATACCTACACCCTAAAAAGGAACTCTTGAAAGAAGTTAAGGAAGAGAAAGAAATATAGTTTTCTATTGTGAGAAATCCTAGAGTTATCCTTACTAATACTTTTGTAGAATATTTTCATGTAGAAATCCAGTAACTGTTAGAAAACTTTGTTGATATAGTCGTAGATGAGTTACCACACTCACTACCACTGATCAGGAGCATAAGCCATCACATTGACCTTATCTGAGGAGATACTTTACCAAACAAAATAGCTTATAGGTTGACACCTAGAGAGAATGAGGAGGTCAAGAATCAAGTCCAGGAGTTGTTGGAAAAAGGGTTAGTCAGGGAAAGCCTAATCCCATGTGTAGTACCGGCTGTATTAAGCCCAATGAAAGATGGAGGATGGAGAATGTGTATAGATTCCAGATCCATCAACAAGATAACCATTAGATACAAATTTCCTTTACCAAGGATGGGCAATTTTATGGACTGCCTGAGTGGCGCAAGCTATTTTTCCAAGATAGACCTGAACAATGAATATCATCAAATACGAGTGAGAGAAGGAGATGAATGGAAAACAACATTCAAGATGAATGAATGATTACTTGAATGGTTGGTCATGCCATTTGGGTTGACATATGCACCCAACACATTTATGAGGTTGATGAATGAAGTGTTGAAATACTTCATCGGAAAATTTGTCATAGTATATATGGATGACATACTAATCTTTAGCAAAAAAAAAAGAGAACACTTAAGACATTTAACAACAGTGATGGAAAGGTTGCAGCGAGAGAAGTTGTTGATAAATCTGAAGAAGAGTTCTTTTATGAAGAAGGAGATCATATACTTGGGTTTCATAATCTCTTCAAATGAATTGAAGATGGACCCAGAAAAAGTGAAAGCAATTAGAGAATGGTCGTCGCCAAGCAACATATTTGAGGTACAAAGTTTCATGGGTTAGCAACTTTTTATAGGAAATTTATCATAAATTTCAGTGGCATATGTGCACCCATGCTAGACACTGTGAATAAAAATCACAAGTCCTTCAGTTGGACAGAGGAATATGAAAGAAGTTTCAAAGTGTTGAAGGAGAAGATCACGGAGCAGCCAATTCTGATCTTACCAGATTTTGGGAAATTATCTCAAGTGAAATGCGACACCAGTGGATTTGCTATTGGAGAAGTCTTGAGTCAAGATAATAGGCCAGTTGCTTATTTCAACAAGAAATTGAATGGAGCCAATAAAGATTATTCCACGTGTGACAAGAAATTTTATGCGGTGATTCAAGCTTTGAAAAAATGGAGGCATTATCTAATTCCTAAAGAATTTATCTGGTATAGTGATAATCATGCTTTGCAATTTATTACTAGGCAAGAAAAGTTGAATAAAAAACATGCAAAATGGGTAGAATTGACACAGAATTTTACTTTTGTTATTAAGCATATTGCTGGAACTGCTAACAAAGTCTAAGATTCTTTGAGCAGGAGGAGTTTGATTGTACAGGAATTCCGAGTGGAGACTTTGGGGTTCGAACACCTCAAGGATATGTACAAATAAGATGCATATTTCAAAGAAGCTTATGAGGCATGCAAGAATCCTTTGTTAAGAGAAAACATCACATGGAATGAATATTTAATTTAGGATGTATTATTGTTCAAAGGGAGCCAATTATGTATTCTGAAGTGCTCGGTGAGGGACAACCTACTGAAAGAAAAACACAGTGGAGGTTTCGTTCGACACTTTGGTCACGATGAGACATTTGCACAGTTGAGTAATTCATACTATTGGCCGCACATGAGGGAAGAAGTGAAGAAGTTCGTGAAAAAATACATAATTTGTCAGTATGAAAAAGGGAGACAACAGAACACTGGTTTGTATCAACCATTGCCAATTCTTGAAAGGTCATGGGATGCAATCAACATGGATTTTGTTTTGGGATTGCCTAGAACTCAAAATGGGAGCGATTCCATATTTTTTGTGGTGGACCGATTCTCAAAAATGGCACATTTCATACCATGCCATAAGACAAGAGATGCCACACACACCGCCAATTTGTTTTCCAGATAAATAATAAGACTACATGGATTGTCGAGGAGCGTAGTTTTAGACAGGGACACCAAATTTGTAGGACATTTTTGGAGGACTCTATGGAAAAGACTCGGGATGAAATTATCTTTTAGTTCAACATATCACCCTCAAATAGATGGACAGACTGAACTAGTAAACAAGATTCTGGGAAACTTGTTGGGAATTTTAGTCACTGAGCAAGGTCAATAATGGGATCAGATTCTGGCACAAGTAGAATTTGTGTTCAGCAATTCAGTGAACAGATGCACAGGAAAAAGTCCAGTTGATATTGTGTATGGAATACAACCAATAGGGATCACAAAATTGAGGAAATTGAGTCAACATGAGTTTAGAAGTGCTGGAGCATAATATTTTGCAGCAGAGATGCAAAAAATCCATGACAAAGTCAGAGAGAAGCTACAGGACAAAAATCAAAAATACAAGAGCAAAGTTGACTAGAGGAGAAGAGAAATTCAATTTGAAGTTGGGTATGAAGTTTTAGCTCATATAAGAAAAGAGAGATTCCTAAGGGGAATGCACAACAAATTAAAGATGAAAAAGACAGGACCATGCAAAATTATCAGAAAATTCACAGCCAATGCTTATGAGATTGAGTTTCCAGACAACGTTGGGATATCGTCTGTATTCAATGTTGAAGACCTATATCCTTAAAAGAGGGATGAAGCAGGAGAGGCAGATGATCAAAAATAAATTCAATGGGAAGAGAAATTTCCCACAACATAAATACCTCAGATGGAGAATATTATTGAACAGAGGGATGGAAAGAAAACCAAGAGGAAAACATATCCCGAGTACTTAGTGAAGTGGAAACATCATCCAATGGAAGACCCAAGTTGGGTCACAGAACCTCATATTTTGAAGCATGGAAATATAGTACAAGAGCTCATGGATAGGAGTCCACAGAAGATTTTAACCAGAGGATTATGATGCAGGAGCATATCCTTCACAACCATCAACGCACACGTGGAGGAGAGAAGAATGACATCTCAATAATCTAGAGTTCAAATCAAGAATTTACTTAGAAATTAAATCGGTTGTTGGGATCTTTTTCAAACGACATTTTAAATTGTAACTTGTTTGTAAAGTCTTCAGGATTGTAAGAAATTGAGGATATGGAGAGTAGACTCTATCCTGCAATAACTCGTAGTTATTATAGTAGCACTAGTTAGGTGATAGTTTGAATTCTAAATTGAATAGATTTCAGGAAAGGACGACAGAACTCAAGGAGCCAGTTCTTGGATAGATTTTCAATGGAATTGTAATAGAGATAGATGGATGAGTAACCGTAGGAGAGTAGAGAAGAATAGAATGGAGCATAAACACTATGTAATTTTTGTTTTTAATGAATGAATAGAACAAACGAAAATTGTCCCAAATCTTTATTGAGTTGTGTTTATCTTGAGTATGAATGAATATATGATATTATGTATGTGTAATAGTTACAGTTCATGTTCATTCTTGAGATTTCAAGAGAGCGACTTTATGAATCTATAACGAGACTGGATAAGTTTTAGTTGTTCTTCTACTGAACCGTGTATGCAAGGTGTGCATTCCCTAACGCAAGGTGTGCATTGAATAAATCACAGAACGATTCAGGAAGGGAGGTTCAGAGAAAAACATAGGAAAACTTAAGAGTCCATATGCAAGGAGTGCACATGACCTTGAAATGACTATTTGTCAAAGAACTAGGAAGATGAGTGCCAGGTGGGCGAGAATCATTTTCGCTTTGAGAAAATCCTTTGAATTGAGCTATTCAAAATCTTATAAAGGAAAAAATATCAGAAGAAACAACACCTTCAAGAAGTGTTGACGAAGTAAAGAGGAGGAAGATTCATCAAAGAGGGCAAAGCATCGAAATCTATGGAGGTGGAAAAATCTCCCAAGTCTGGGAAGAAAATTCGCAGAAGCTCATGAGGAAAAGCACAATCACCGTTAGCGTTTGAGTGTAGAGAGATGACAACCGTCGGATCCACAGAAGTAGCATGGACCTTAACTCTTTGTGCCATGGGACCATTTCATCATTTCGTTACTTGAGAATAGAGGGGGAAGACTCCTCCAGAGTCACGAAAGGAGATTGTCGATAAAGATCTTGACTGTTGATTTGTGAAGGATCTTGACCGTAAGATCTAATGCTGAAGACCAATAGCCATTAGAGCCATCCATTTAAGGTGATATGTGGCGAGAAGTCGACGTTTGGAGGAATCACGTGAAAGGATCAGAACCGTCCATCTCAGACGATGCGTGGAAGAAATCTGGAAGCCACCGAGGTTTCAGACGTCGAGAGTTGGGAGGTGAAGACTCCGTAGAAATCCTGAAAGGAAGATAGTCAAGGTTTAATAAGGAACGTTGGTTTAGGATGGATCTGAGTCATTGATCTCGCCAGAGGAGGTTTCGACATTTCAATTTCAGGAATTAGGAGGTGACGATTCCATGAAAACCCTGAAAAGGATAAAGTCAAGATTTGATTCAATCCATTCATTTGTGATAGATCTAAACCATTGATCTAGATCTCCAGGTTTCCAGTGACCGGGAGTTTGGAGTGGAGGTAGCGTTGTTCGTGGGTCTACGATCCACAAAAGCCGAAAGGAAGAAGTGTCATAACTTGGGCCTAGTCGGAGTTCACATCATGAGAAAAGGTAAGAGGGATAGATATTATCTAGAGCCCCAACCGAGATTCGAGGATCTGGGTAGAAGAAGGACGGGACGCTTGACAATGCAAATCTCGATACACGAAAGCACCTTTTGGTTGAGCACGGGGTCACGGAGAATGGTCGCATCGACTGAGATTTAAGCAGGAGATAATCATTCTTAAGCTCTTTTTTAGCTTCTGGTATTGTAGAGTCGAGGTTTTCTTCCTCGAGAAGTCCCGAACCAAGAAACGTGAAACACCGTATACGATAAGGGTGTGGTCACGGCCTCTGGTTGTGCGAAGTTAGAGATAACGCTAAGCATTTTTAAAAGTTGGTTGAGTTCAGATTTGGACCTGTGGATCTGACTTGTAGGGTTCCAGTGAGGACCCGAAAGAGTTGTTCCATCTCGGATTTAGAGAATGATCCAGTGACCGGGAGGTCACAGACCCCACTGGGGTAGGGGGTTTTCATCAAGAAATAGCACCAACCGCAAGCATGTCCTCTGGATAAATCAGGGTGAGAATAAACCTTGAGACATATTTTTATATATTTCCTTCCATTTATACGACACTTTCCAGTCGTTCTACACCCCTGTGGTCCGATTGTTTATGATTTTACTATGATTTTCCCTTCGTCATTAATCTATAGAAAAATAGTTTGGACTATTTTTATATAGATTATTTGAGACCTATTCCATTGGATTCAACTCTTCTCCCTTATCACTTTCATTCATATCATTTTTTGGAAAAAATAATTACCCCGACCGCTCCTTTTGAGCCCCCCAAATGGTATCAGAGCACTTTCCTGGGCAAACACTGTGGGAAAATAGTTTTTATTTTTGCAGATTTATTTTTGTATATTTATGTGAAAAATTTGGAGAAAAAAGTTGTATATATGAGTTTATCTCATAAGAAAACCCAATTTGAAAAAGAGAAATCGTTCGAAGCGGAGTCTGGGATGTCAAGATATTGAAGTTTTAAAATCTGCAATTTTTCAGGGTTTTTTCCACGGATGGCGGCGTGATTTTTTTTATTATATTCATGTAGTATTTTGAGGCCTAATTTTCCCAAAAAAATAACATATATGAGTTCCTCTCACAATTTCACCCAATTTAAAAAAAAAAATGAGCCGAAACGGAGTCCGGGAAGTGAAGTTATGAACATTTTAAATTCAACAGTTTTTTAGGGTTTTTCCAGAAAAAATCTTGATTTTCTGCCATAACTTATTGTTCTATTTTTTGGGTTTTTTCATGATGGATGCGGGATTGAAGAGTTAATAGGGTACTCATATGGATATTTCCTCTCAAACCCTCAAAGAACTTCTACAGATTACTGAAGCATTCAAAACCCAATTGTTTGACACATTGAATGATAGATTGGATGGATTTGTAGATGGTTTCAATGATAGTTTTCGTAGTAATCAAGATTATTTGGATAACATGCAGGAGAGGTTTCTTATGGCGGACCTCAGCGATGAATATAATCAAGAAATATATGCTTGGTATGATTTTGAGACCAATTGCAATGATTGGTATATGGATAGTTTTCATTTATGGGATGACAACCACTTCCATATTTTATTTGATGACTCTACTCCACCTTTTGTAGAGAACATCAATGTCTCACATCAAGAGATAGTTACCAGCATCCAGCCTGCATATTCTACAATGGTATTGTTTAGTCCAGATTCATCTTTGATCATCTCTCACTATGTGGATGGATATTCTTATTTGGATCCACATGATAGGTGTTAGTATTGGGAGCATCATTTTCAGGTTGTTATTGGGTGCCGATATCTTCCATGTGGGGTTCACATGAGAAATTGGACATGGGACCCTAGTTTACAATGGTGGTTAGACTACTTCAACATGGTGGCTTCCATTTCTCAATGGGACCCTGGTTCTCTAGTCTACTTCAACACTATGGTCCACACTTATCCATGGGACCCTGGTATATGGTTGTATATCAAGCATTGAGGACAATGCTTTTATAAGGGGGATGGAATGTAAGGTAGCTAGATAGGTAATGAGGGGGATAGAGGTCCATAGTGATAATAGTGGAGGTCATTCAATGAAAGGTGGACTAGGTCCACTATATTATTAAATAAGGCCCACTATGGTAGTTAGATATAATAAATGGGTAGTTAGATATAATAAATGTAAGAGGACTTCTTAGAAGGTTCTACTTCTAGAAGATTCCTCCTTGAGATTGTTCTGAGGTGATGGTAGTACTATATAAATGGGTTCAATCAATGTAATGATATATGAAGAGAAATATTGTATTTGGAGATGAAGCTCATTAGGAGGATGCCCCCTCGAAGAGGCAAGTGAACATGAAAGGATCCCTTCTGTTAGCACTGAAAGTCACACTTTGACTGCTAAAGTGTAATCTTAACACCCATCATAATGTAAAAGATAACTTTGGTTTTGAATAGGTGGATCAACAAGATGGATAAATAAAGAGAGAGGGCAACAAACTGCAGATCAATAGGCTACACCAATGGGCAATGGAGTCACAAACATCCCACTCATCTAAGGCACAAAATTTGCTTAATAGAAAACAAGAATATATGATGATAGGTGGAAGAAATGAAGAAGGAAATCATAATATAGAGTGTTGAGTAAATAAATATCCTCTCAATTTAATGAATCAACAAATACTTGAATATAAACAATGACTGATGGGCAAAATATAGCAGATCCTCTGCTGCTTAGGGATCCATAAATCATTCACAACCTTTGATCCTCAAGTCTGTAATATATTCAAATAAGAATAAATATAGATATAAGAGTTACAATATAAAATCACAGCTCTCACGAGTCTCTAATAGTAGTAATTCTTAGATTCAAAAAATGCCTACAAGCTTACAAATGAACACACACAGGAAAGTTGCCTGCTACATCTCTCTCTAGCCTCTCTTGGCTCATCAATCCATTTTTTCCAAGAGACATCTCCCTCTTTAAATGGAAAATATCATCCAAATAACCTAAGGAGGTCGAATCCCATATCCTCCATTGGATTCTAATCCTTGGAGATAGGTGGCAATAGTCAAAGAGACAAAACTCCGACAAACTGTTGATTTTCAGGAATTGGTTGGAAGTCATTAATAAATTGTTTCTACCTTATGAATGAGGCCTTTGATGGAGCTAAATATTAGGTGTATGTGTCCCTTGACATCTAACTGATCCTTGATAAGTCATTCGAACCCTCCTTGACATGTGGAAACCTCCCAACAAGGCGAATATGAAAACTGTGACTGCTACAGGAAATTAGTACGCAATGCCACTAATTTTGAAAAAATGAGAGAGTTTTTTGTTATTTGGAATGTTATGAACAAAAACCTCCTCTAGTTTAAAAAAATACATCCTCAATTTCTCATAAAACAAGTTTTAAATTAGTGAATCAAAACTGGGAGAATAACTCTGCACAATTTAGCCTCTGTCAGAAAATTACGCAGCACCTGTATGTAGCGCCCGACTGTGTTTCTGCATGCAATTCAGTAGCATAAATCCATGGGTGCTTTGATGATTGAACTTGTATATTGGCAATAACTCAATATAATTTCAATTTTCCCCAAAACAAATAAAAATCCCATAACAATTTTATTCATTTTCCCAAATGAATAATGAAATGCAGATTTTGTTCTCTGAGAAATATTAGGTAGCACCACTTATGCAACGCTGAGGCATAAACCAATCTTGTGCTAGCACAGACTCCATGGGGGATAGATTCCTCATTTTGAAGCTCTAATAACTCTTGTAGTTTCAGTGCCTTATCCTTTGGGCTTGTGGAGTCATGCTCTCAACCTTTAACCTTTGCAATCTGCTTTGATCTGTGACCTTTAGCTGAAACTAAATGAAAATGAAAACTAGAACTGACAAAATGATGAAAATGAATCTTTTCCAACAAGCTTATTGCACACACCTACTCTAATTATTGGGAAATTGAAGAATTCAAGTTACATGAAACAACCAATGAAGCCATTTCATCCTTTTTTCAACTGTTTGAAGTTTTGAAATGTGCTTCCTTAAGCACCAGAGATAATTCTTACTTGAAGGCATGTCAAAGAAACATTTGGAAATACACTTTCCATTGAATAAATCAATGAACCTAGGCCCATTTTTTGCTTGTAGACAAACTGGAAATGGATCCTAAAAAACATCATCTATACTTTCCCCTGCAACATTGCTTTGTGTAAAAAGGAAAAGTATTGCATTAGGTCCTTTGTCCACTGTTCTTGGTTGTTGTATGGCTTGATGATTCTCTGATTCATCCTCAATGCATATGGCCTTGGTCCACTCCTGATCATGAGTTGTATTAGGAAAAAGGATTAGTGATGCTTTTCTTTCTTTAATTTCAACCTTTCTCATCTGATCACATGGCATTTGATCTTGGTTGCTTGATGAAACTGAGCTTGTGTGTTGAAGAGGAATAGGGCATTGATAGGAAATTTCATCACAATTAGAAGTGTTTGGGAAACTAAATTCTTCTATCTTATCTTCTGATTGTGAGGGATATTCATCAAATCTTGGCTTATGGTCCCAATTTCTTAGTTTTTCACCCTCTAAAATTAGATTATCATCTTTTTCTTCTTTTTCAGCAACAAAAATATGACACAAGGGTTGAAAGAATCTATTGTTGCTTTGATGGGAAGGATACTTTTCTGATATAAGGTCTTCAACAGATTGTTCATGGAAATCATCTTCATAATCATCATACAAAGGTGAATCAATGACCATTTGACTATTAATGGATGAGGGGATTAGTACAATAGATGGGATTACTGGTTTCTCAGGGAAAACATCCTCATAGTCATCAAAACTTGGCAAATCAAGGCACATTGGTTCATTAACAATAGGACAGACTGATAAGCTATGAATTTGGTCATGATAAGCTGCAACACTATTCTCATGATAAAATAAATATGAATCTAAGATGACCTCTTGACTTAAAGAATCGAGAAAAGGAGGAGACAAGGAAATGGTGGATCTTTCTCTTGGGGACCTAGATTTTGAGATGAATGATGCATTTGTTGTTCAAATTTAGGAAAATGATTATGAAACTCATCATCTAAGTCCTGATCTCTATAATCATCCCCTTCATCATCACTACTAGAGGAATCACTTGTTGAATCTTGAATATATGATGCATACCCCTCACAACAATTATCAAAAAGTCTTTCAGCTGGATAAATTATCTTTCAATGAGAATAAAAAACATCATGAAATTCCTTCAAAGAGGAAATACTAGAAGCAAGGAGTGTTCTATACCATTGCCTTGCATTGCCTTCCAATGAATACATGAACATTGTCATCAATATATCTTCATGATGGATGTCAAGTTGCTGCATTAAAGCATGAAATTCATGAACATGCTCAAAAGGGTTGTCATCATCACCTTCATAAAATCTGGGCAGCAGATCTTGTCATTCATCAATTTGAGGCACATTATGTGGATAACCATCTATGGCTGAGAAATTGAGTGGGGAAAACCTTCTATCCAGGATAGCCTTCATAGCCATTTGATTTTTCTCATCCCTAGTGGAGTCACCAACATATTTTGAACAATGGAGTCGCCATGGTGAATGTGTAGTCTTGAAGGTGTTCAACTTCAGTCACCATCTAAAGTTGGAGTTGTGCAATGTCGTTCTTCCTATGGATCTTTTCAATTGCTCAAATCCATCCCTAACAATGGGGCCAAAAATGTTAGCACTGAAAGTCACACTTTGACTGCTAAAGTGTAAGCTCAACACCCATCAGAATGTAAAAGATAAATTTTGTTTTGAATAGGTTGATCAACACGATGGATAAAGAAAGAGAGAGCGCAACAAACTGCAGATTAGTAGGCTACACCAATGGGCAATGGAGTCACAAACATCCCACTCATCTAAGGCACAAAAGATTCTTAAAAGAAAACAAGATTATATGTTGATAGGTGGAAGAAATGAAGAAGCAAAGCATAAGATAGAATGTTTAGTAAATAAATATCCTCTCAATTTAATGAATCAACAAATACTTGAATATAAACAATGATTGATGGGAAAAATACAATAGATCCTCTACTTCTTAGGGATCCACAAATCATTGACAGCCTTTGATCCTCAAGTCTACAATATATTCAAATAAGAATAAATATAAATAGAAGAGTTAAAATCTGAAATCACAACTCTCATGAGTCTCCATAGCAGTAAAGATTACAATCAAAAAATGCGCACAGGCTTACAAATGAACACACATAGGAAAAATGCTTGCTACATCTCTCTAGCCTCTCTTGGCTCATAAATCCATTTTATCCAAGAGATATCTCCCTCTTTAAATAGAAAATATCATCCAAATAACCTAAGGAGGTCGAATCCCATCTCCTCCATTGGATTCTAATCCTTGGAGATAGGTGGCAATAGTCAAAGAGACAAAAATCCAAGAAACTACTATTTTTCAGGAATTTTTTGGAAGTCATTAATAAATTGTTTCCACCTCGTGCATGAGGCCTTTGTTGGAGCTAAATATTAGGTGCAGGTGTCCCTTGACATCTAATTGATCCTTGAGAAGTCATTCAAACCCTCCTTGACATGTGGCAACCTCCCAACAAGGAGAATATGAAAATTGTGATTGCTACAGGAAATTAGTACGTAACGCCTCTATGCAGAGTACGTGCTAAGAATCAAATACCAATATAGCATAGAAAAACGTCAGAAAAAGTACTCAAAACCTTGAAAAAGAGATGATTTCAGATAATAAGCCTCTTCGAGGGGGCAACCTCCTTTTACCCCACTTAAATGTTCAAGTACAAGATGATTCAAAATGAAAA
>JZKD02S1739911.1:1401965-1433529 GCA_000966675.3 Picea glauca | reverse complement strand
TAATAAGCCTCTTCGAGGGGGCAACCTCCTTTTACCCCACTTAAATGTTCAAGTACAAGATGATTCAAAATGAAAATGTCTTCTTGGTATATATAGGAGACTAGGAGGTATAATTGTAACTAATGGCCTAAAGACAACATAAATAAAATAACATTACTAATATAATATGCCCCAATTAAGGGGTAATGAGCCAATATTAGAGATTAACAGTACGTAGCACCTACTTCTATATCCAATATCTCTCAAACCAAAACACATTTTGAAAAATTGAGAGAGGTTTTTGTTACTTGGAATTTTAGGAACAAAAACCTCCTCCAGTTTTCAAAAATACATCCTTAAATTATCATAAACCAAGTTTTAAATTAGTGACTCAAAAGTGGTAGAATAACTCTACACAATTTAGCCTCTGCCAGAATATTACGCAGTGCCTATAGGTAGCGCCCGACTATGTTTCTGCATGCAATTCGGTAGAATAAGTCCATGGGTGCTTTTATGCTTGAACTTGGATATTGGGAATAACTCAATATATTTTCAATTTTCCCCAAAATAAATAAAAATCCCATAACAATTGTATTCATTTGCCAAAATGAATAATCAAATGCAGATTCTGTTCTCTGAGAAATATTAGCTAGCACATGTAGGTAGTGCCACTTATGCAATGCTGAGGAATAAACCAATATTGTGCTAAAACCTTCCATAATAGGATCCATTGTAGGGTGTTTCCCTACCCTAAGGGTTTTGGTAATAATAAAGTGTGGTTTCTTCTATCCTGCTTTGTGGATCTATTGTGTATTCAGTGTTTGTGGTGATTATATTTGTAGATATATTCAGGTTCTTAACATGTGTCTCATTTTATAAAAACATCGTCCACAAGTAAGTTCTTCAATTTGATGAGGTACTCTTTGATTGCTCGATTTCTTAGTTTCTTAATCCTTGTTTCAAGGATTGTTTATGATTTTTTTTATTTTTTTTGTAACTAGGGGAATCGGTAACAACGACAGTATCATACTCGTGTGACACGGGGTCGAATCCTTTCGGTTTCCTTATAATACCTTGGGAGAAATGATGTAAGAGCATCGCCTTCACCACCATCAGTGCACATGTGGAGGAGAGAAGAATGACATCTCAACAATGTAGAGTTCAAATCAAGCATTTACTCAGAAATTAAATCGGTTTTTGGGATCTTTTTGAAATGACATTTTAAATTGTAAATTGCTTGTAAAGTCTTCAGGACTTTAATAAATCGAGGATATGGAGTGTAGACTCTATCCTACAATAAATCGTATTTATTATGGTAGCATTAGTTAGGTGATAGTTTAAATTCTAAATTGAATAGATTTCAGGAAAGGACAAGAGAGCTAAGGGAGTCGGTCCCTAGATAGCTTTTCAATGGCATTGCAATAGAGATAGATGGATTAGTAACCGTGGGAGAGTAGAGAAGAATAGAATGGAGCAGAAACACTATCTAATTTTCATTTTTTATGAATGAATAGAACAGACGAAAATTGTCCCAAATCTGTTTTGAGTTTTCTTCATATTGAGTATGAATGAATATATGTTATTTTGTATGTGTAATAGTTATAGTTCATGTTAATGCTTGAGAGTTCGAGAGAGTGACTCTATGAATCTATAACAAGATTGGATAAGTTTCATTTTTTCTTCTATTGAATCGTGTATGCAAGGTGTGCATTCCCTAATGCAAGGTGTGCATTGACTGAATCACAGAATGATTCAAGAAGGGAGGTTCAGAGAAAAATACAGGAAAACTTAAGATTCCAGACGCAAGGAGTGCGCAGGACCTTGAAACGACTAAGTGTCGAAGTACTAGGAAGATGAGTGCCAGGTGGGCAAGAAGCATTTTCTCTTTGAGAAAATCCTTCGAATTGAGCTATTCAAAATCCTATCAAGGACAAAAGATCAGAAGAAACAACAGCTTCAAGAAGTGTTGACGGAGTCTAGAGGAGGAAGATTCGTCAAAGAGGGGAAAGGATCAAAACCTCTAGAGGTATACAAATCTCCCAAGTCTAGGAAGAAAAGTCGCAGAAGCTCAAGAGGAAGAGAACAGTCACCGTCAGATTTCGAGTACAGAGAGACGACAACCATTGGATCCACAGAAGTAGTGTGGACCTTAACTCTTTGTTCCATGGGACCATTTCAACATTTCTTTACCAGGGAATCGAGGGGGAAGACTCCTCTAGAATCATGACATGATATTACTGATAAATATCTTGATCATTGATCTGTGAAGGATATTGACCGTAATATCTAACGTTGAAGATCGATAGCCATCATAACCATCCATTTAAGGGGATACAGGGCGAGTAGTCGGCATTTGGAGGAATCGCGCGAAAGGATCATACCCATCCATCTCAGAGGATGCGTGGCAGAGATCTGGAAGCCACCGGGGTTTCGAACGTCGGGAGTTGGAAGGTGAAGAATCCACAGAAATTTCGAAAGGAAGATAGCCAAGGCTTAATCAAGAACGTTGGTTTAGGATAGATCTAAGGCGTTGATCTCGCCGGAGCAGGTTTCTACATTTCGATTTTGGGACTTGGGAGGTGACGATTCCGCAAAAACCCTGTGTTATAACCCTATAATTTATAGGATCAACTGGTGACTGAAATGTTATCTCTTTAGTGTTTTTTGTTTGTCAAATGATTTTCCATTCTGCAAATAATTTGAGAAAAACAAAAGAAAAGAAAAAGAAAAGAAAAGAAAAAGAAAAGAAAGAAAAAGAATAAAAAATGGCATAAAAGAGATTCAATAGAGCCCCATGCAATAACAATGATTTGGTCCATACCGTTAAAGCATGTCCAAGTTCTTTTAAATTGATGTTGATAGGAGTAGGGAATAAGCTTGGATAAACTGTTTAATCTTAGCCAAGTGATTTAGGTTAGTTAGTGAATAAATTTGACCAAACTGCTTAATCTTGGTCAGATAACCCCAGGCTAGAGTAATTTCTTAGTCCAAAAGTTTAATTTGGGCTAATTGTCATAGGTAATTAGGTTAGAGCATAGGGTAGTTTTCTTTATCTCAATAAAACAAGCATGATGATCATGCTGAACCATATCTTTGAAGTTTAGAAGGTTTGATGTCTAACCCCTTGGTGATAAAAACATGGAAAAGCTTGGGAAAACCCACGATATGTACTATTCCTAAGTTTTCAGAGCACATATGCCTTCACGCCCACAGTTAAGCACAACACTTATATGAACGACTCAAATGTTTGTGCTGAGATCTACGGTTGACAAGTCTTTTCTGACTCCCCGACTGTTATACCTTTAATAGTTGGGGGGGGGTCTAGAATCAGAGATAACAAAGGCACACATCTGAATGTCTCAGGAGTCAGCGCCTAGATCCACGACCTAGATTGGATTCCATACCCCCCCGACCGTTATTCTTCTAATGGTGCGGGGGGAGGGGCTCTGGAATGTAGTTTAAACATCGCGCATAGATATACGGTTGAGAAGAAAGCACGCAAATCAATGACAAATGGTGTTTTTCGGACACCCTCGACCGATCTGTTTTTAATGGTGGGGGGGGTCCGGAATGGAATTTTTTCTGGTGGGCCCTTTTCATCTATGTGGCAGGAATCTATTGGATCAGATTCCCACCACCTGCCAAGGTCTGACATACCTTGTCACCCCATGATGTCATTTTCCACGTTTTTCCCCTAGAGGTCACGTCTCATTACTCTGACAATCCATTCCCCTTGTTATCCCTTTACAAGTCCTCTCACCATGTTCACTCCCCAATCAACTCCCACCACGTCTCCTGGTCGTATTTTTCATTCATTATTACCTACCATCTCATGCTCCAAATGACCCATTGGAAATTTATTACTGGCTAACTTATCCGTTAGCCTACTGACCTGTCCCCCGTGCCCTACGGGTATCTGTTTACTCAAAACCACCATTTCCCTTCTTTCTTCCATTGCTTACTATGTCGTCTCACCAGAAAATATCTTTCCCATCGCACCAGACCATTTTTTTCCCCATTTTCTCTCTGTTTCAGTCAACTGTCCGAAGCCACCATTATCCCCACTAACGATTGTTTGATTTGCGGGTATTTTTACAACGATGGCACCAAAATCAAAGAGGACAGAAGTTGAGGAAAATCCTTTCCTCCTGCCTCCTGTCGACCTCGACAGGATCCCCCTAGTAGACAAATACCATTTAATCACAGACACTAGATGTGAATTCAACTTTGCATATTGACAGTCATGGCTAAAGGACATTTTCTTGGACCAAAGTGATGAAATTGGGCTCTGGGAGTCAAACCTTCCCTTGTATCTTTTCCCCCAGGTTCACCATTTCCCCGAATTCACCCTCAAATGCTAGGCCCATTACATCCCCAACCATAGAGCCATAGTGTCTTCATCAGGAGAAATTATTTTCCTCATCACACCTGAAACCATTGATCAGATGATGCAGATACCCAGAGCCAAATCTTCCTCACCTTTCAACCTTGAAATTATCACATAACTATACCAAAAATTATCATTCCCATAGGCCGCTCAGCTCCCCACTACAAATGCCTCGTATCCTTCATCCTTGTTCTTAGGGAAGGGAAACTAGGTCATCTCATCACTCTGCGCCCTGGTCGGGTATTTTTCGGATCAATGGGTGGATGAACCCATATTTGGTTTTATATCCATCTTCTCCATAGATGAGAAACCCACCACTTAGTTTGACTACAACACTTTCCTAGAGGACAACATTCATGAGAAATTCTTAAATTTTTCCACGGAAGGCATGTTCCGGTATTCCTCAATACTACTTACATGTTCATTTTCTTCCAAGTAGACAAATTTTCCTTCTCAATGAAGAAGATGGACAAGGATGGGAGGCCTCAGGTAGTAACAACATGGACTTCATTTCCTAGACAAAAATCTTCAGAATTCAGTTTCAAGCAGTTCATCGAGTAGTTCTACCACCCAGTGGTGAGCATGCTCAGTGGCAGACCCAAGACAAGAATAAACGAGAAGATTTAGAGGATCCTACACCTCTCATATCTTGCAAAAATGGGAGACCGATACCTATACCAAGACCACACAAAGATCAGAGTGTATGGGTGTGAATTGGCTCCATACAAGTTTCCCAAGTATGTGTGCATGAGGATATTTTCCCTAGAATAGATAAGACAAATGGTTAATTTAGATGACATACGCTTTGTGTCTCTGAAGAAGCAGCAGCAGCTCAAAATCAAAGGGTATATTGGGTCTTTCATCTGCAATAGTTGAGGCATAAGGGAGGAAGAAGACATATTACTCAAAGAAATGAAGTTTTTTGTTAGTTTCACATGGCACTATGATCTGTGCGGGATAATTTCTGAGATGAGGATTAAAAATAAGAATATCCCATATGTTCATACATCTAGGCCTGAGATAGATAAGTTCACCAACCAGATAGAATGGGATCCAAACACTCTGGTTGAGACAGAACAGTAGGACCTTTCGGTCACTATCTCACAGATGACTACACCACAGGTTCCTAAGGAGAAAATGCCCAGGAAGGACACTTCACCTTCCATCACTAAAGTATCATCTGAAGAGTTCCAATTACACACCAAGAGGCCAAAAACTAGTCAGGCACCTAACACGGCTGGTGAAAAGGGAATTCAATCCACTACAACTATGGAGGTTGATCAGTCGCTCCTTAGTAAAAGCAGCAAACAAATCATGACTACAGTGTTGCCCAAAAAGCCTACAGATACTCCACTAGTCAACCAACTGAGAAAAACAGGACCAAAATTGAGTATTTTTGAGAAGTATGATCTGATCAAAAAGAGAAATCAGACGCTGACCAGCAACACGTATGCTCAGTTATGGAATCACACATCAACTGCACAACATAGAATGTTTTCTGCATTCGACATTGAGAAGGATAGAATGCACATGGCGTTTCTGCAAGCACAGGTGCCAGACCCGAAAGTAATCACCGATTACAAAAGGGGAACATTCGAATTTCAGACTAAAGATGTGCATCCAGTTGACCAAATGGATCTGCACAGGAAAACTAGAGAAATGGTTTTCTCCACATTGGCAAATGCTTTTACTACTGCCTCCAGGTTACAGGTATCTCTGAGTAATGTCCAGACGTAGCAGAAATTAGAAAAAATATCATCCTTTGCCAAGGATAACATGATTAAGATGTTGGAAGAACTAGTCCTCAAGATCAGATATGATCCCTCGAATGTGAAAGAAGTCAAGGGGATTCTCAAAAAGAAAAATGTCGATATAGCATCTCTGAGGAAATAGTTAAAACTGCCACCAACAAAAGACTCATAGGCAAAGGAAATAGCAGAGACAGAAGGGGAAAATGATGATATGCTCAAGATGATCATGGAGCAGAATGCACAGTTGAAGGAAATGGAAGTGGAATTGGAAAAACTAGTGAAAGAGAAGGAGCATTCAAATACCATGGAAGTCATTCCATTGAGCACAGTTCCACTCACAGGAGTGAGCACAACGTCTGTAGCAGAAATTCCCTCGGCAACTCCACTGAGAGCTCTAGAGAAGACAGTTGAATTGGCTAAATCCATGGAAGACACGAATTTGCAAGAGAAAGAGATTAGCATACTTAAAAAGGAGATTGAGAACCTTCAAGAACTCAAATATTCCTTCCAAACCAACTACTCCAAGGAGAAACAAACTTCATACAAGCTTAAACAAGAATTGCAACAACTTCAAAAGAAAACAGTGGCGGGCAAAACACTTCCCGAGGTCAAAGAAAGTGTCTGGATGGATATCACAAAGTTCATGAATGAAATATGGTCGATGATACAAATCATGTTCAAGAAAAATGAGCTATTGCAAAGAATTCAACAGGCTATCAAGAAGATAAGAGAAGAACTGGGACAGATGCCCACAGAAGCTACTGAGATCATCAAATTTCTCAATTTCAAACCCAGAGAGGAGCTAGAGGATTTGAAAATTGAATATAGGATAGAGACCATTATTGAGGTCAAGAGGGTCCTGACCAAGACAAGACTGATGCTATGGCTGGAGGAAAAGGTCCATACCATGGACACATGAGTGCAAAGATTTTTCAGCAAGATCGAAGCTCTGCAGAAGAAAGGCCTTCATGGTTTGAGAGTTATAAATGACAAGTTAATGACCCTTGCCGATTACAAAAAGAAACTAGCCACTGTGGCTAAGGATAGTTCGAAATTATTAGGAATACAAGGTAGTATCATGGCAAGACATTCTTAGATGCTTTACAATTAGACATCAACATACAACATGAGATCAGGTACATCTTCATCATCAAGCCAACTTTTGCCAAGTACACGGAGATGGATGAAGTATACTGAAGATTGCTCAAAGTCAGCGTTCCCAGTAATCTTTGATGGGAAGAGTTATTTAGTCTGATCGAGTAGACGATGAGGTGTCCAAGCCTAGTCAGCTATCCAGTCAGATGAGGTCATGCAGAGGCCTCACCAACGGTTCACCCCAGAAATCAGCATGAAGTTTCAACACATCATCAAGCAGTTTCCTAAATTTTTCTATCTTGTTAAGTTAGTTAGCTAAATTTAGATTAGCCACATCCTAATCTTTAATGACATGATCGTATGTAATTCTGGTGATAAATACTTCAAACTTTGAAGTACTGAGGGTTGTTTTTTACGCCCTGCAAGCTACACGAATGTAATTTTTATCAAGAGATCGTCTAGTAATACAAAGAGACGTTTTCACAGGATTCTTGCATGTTATTCATTGGTGATGCTTTCTTTTCTATGTTGAATGTTATTCCTGCTCAGTTGTCATATTGTTTTCGTATCTAATCTTTTAAAAGTAACACACGTTGCAAGATTTATCTTTGTATACCTTGTTTCAGACTTTGTAAGATTCTAATGTTTATCTTCTGATATTACAGTGAAGAAATTCTTAAATGATTCTTTACTTCAATTGATATTCTCATATTTTCTGCTATTCATCACTTTACTGCTAAATAATCCAATGAATGCATTATCTTTCCTTGTGAAAAGAATCTTTTGTTTCTGGTTTAGATTTCTATATTTATAAATACAGACCCATAGCCCAATGGATGCGTAAACCCCTTTTCAGCCAACCTAACAAAAACCACAAACCTTTTCAATCTTATTTAATTTTATATAACTAGCCTAATATCTTAAAGTTAGAAAATAGCTAAATCATATATAGAGATCCCTCTCTGAAACTGGTAGGGCTATATTCTAGTATCGAAGTGGTTGGATAAAGTTACCTCTCATAGATTTCTTCTTTCCTGACAACCTCTAGGAATTTACAGAGTGTTAACACCTTGAAAAGGAGAAAGCCGTGATTTGATCTGAGCCGTTCATTTGTGATATATATAGACTGTTGATATAGATCTCCGGGTTTCTAGTGACCTGGAGTTTGGAGTGGAGGTAGTGTTGTTCATGGGTCTACCATCCACGAAAGTCAAAAGGAACAGGCGTCGGGACTTGGGCCTAGTTGGAGGTCACATCGCGAGCAAAGGGAAGAGGGCTAGCTCTTAGCTAGATCCCCAACCAAGATTCAGGGATCCAGGTAGCAGAAGGACGGGACGCTTGACAACGAAAAGCCTGATACACGAAAGCACATTTTGGTTGAGAACGGGGTCATGAAGAACGGTCACATGGACCGAGATTTAAGCAGGAGCTAATCGTTGTTAATCTCTTTTTCAGCTTCCGGTATTGTAGAGTCGAGGGTTTCTTCCTCGAGAAGTCCCGAACCACGAAATGTGAAACACCCTGTAGGATAAGGGTGTGGTCACAGCCTCCGATCGTGCAGATTTAGAGATCACACTAGGAATTTTTAAAAGACATATGAATTCAGATTTGGACCTGTGGATCTGATTTGCAGGGTTCGAGTGAGGACCGGAAAGAGATGTTCCAGCTCGGAGTTAGAGGACGATCCAGTGACCGGGAGGTCGCAGACCCCACTGGGATAGGGGGTTTGCATCAAGTGGTATTAGAGCTAATATTTGAGTTTGTTCGTAGACAATAGACAAAGAAGAAAGGAGGAAGGTTGGTATCATTTGTGGTATCAAGGAATTTTTCAACTTCTAGTTGTAGGTGACACAGTGAAGTCATGCCGCCAAGAAGGCGCAAAGAAAACGCAGAGATGGAAGAAGAAAAGAGGCGACCTTGAATGAGGTTGGACAACATGGATACAACCTAGAGAAGAGAACCAGATACTAGTGATGTCAGTGAAGCCGAGATTGAAGAAGAGATTGAAGTTGAAGAAAATGTGGCAGAGGATGTTGTACAAGACCGCTTTATAAAAGTTGTTTCAAAGATTGGAGCCAGAGCAAGGATAGAGGTACCAATGTATGAAGGAAAATGGCAGTGGAAGAATTGCTCGATTGGATATGGGCTATGGACAAGTACTTTGATTATGAAGATATCGAAGAGGACAAAATGGTAAAGCATGCAATGACAAGACTGAAAGGCCATGCAGCATTATGGTGGGATGAAATGCAAGTCGAACGTAGGAGAAATGGTAAGCAAAAAATTAAAAGTTGAGATAAGATGGTAGCTAAGATAACATCCAAATTTATCCCAAAGGATTACTAGATAAATCTTTACAGAAGATTGTAGAACCTGAAATAGAGAGGGTAATCAATGAAGGAGTACACTGAAGAATTTTACAGACTGAACATCAGGGCTGGAAAGAAAGAGAATAAAGATGAAAATATAGCTAGATATATCAATGGGATATATGAAATCCAATAAGAGATCAACATGATGTTTGTTAGTACGGTCGAGGATGATTATCAAGCAACCTTGAAGGTGGAATAAAAAATAGGTAGGAGGCAAAGCCAACAAAGTAGAGGAGGAAATTCGAGACGAGGCAAAGGAACCAGCAGTGAGAAGTTTCAAAAGTCAAATCCGGAAGCTAATAAGCAACATAGTCACCAAGAGAAGGGAAGAATCTCTAAAGAGGGACAATATGGTGGATGAAGTTATTTCTCCAGGGGAAGAGGAAGAGGAAGATCCATAGGTGGTGTAGTTAAATGCTACACATGCGGAAAGGAACGACATAAATCATGGGAATGTCCCGACAGAAAAAGAGAAGGCGGAGAAGCACACATTGTTGAAGCAGAGAAGCATGTGGAAGAAGAATCCGTAGAAGGAGGAAGAAGCCTCATGATGAGGAAAGTTATTCTCAAACCAGAAAAGGAACCAGAGGAACCAGTTCAGCGAACAAGCCTGTTCAGAACTTCTTGCAAGTTGAAATACAGATTTTGCAAGGTGATCATCGACAGTGGAAGAACTAACAATCTAGTATCCACAGAGATGGTGGAGAAGTTGGAACTAAAGACAATCGCACATCCAAAGACATAAAAGGTATAGTTGTTGCCAAAAGGACATCAAGTCATGGTAAGTCAACAATGCCAAGTTGAATTTAAGATAGGAGGTTAAAAAGATGAAATATTGTGTGATGTAATCCCTATGGATTTCTGTCATATTTTATTGGGGAGACCATGGAAATATGACCGAAAGGTTATTCACGATGGTAGAAAAAATACCTACACCCTAGAAAGGAATGGTAGAACACATATGTTGTTACCCATTGAAGATAAAGGGGAGAAGGAAAAAGCTAGATCAAGCATACTTCACATCAGTGGGAAGGAACTCTTGAAAGAAGTCAAGGAAGATAAACAAATATAGTTTGTTGTTGTGAGGAATCCTAGAGTTATCCTTAGTGATACTTTTGTAGAATATTTTCATGTAGAAATCTAGGAACTGTTAGAAAACATTGTTGATATAGTCGTAGATGAGTTACCACACTCACTACCACCTATCAGGAGCATAAGCCATCACATTGACCTTATCTGCGGAGCTAGTTTACCAAACAAAGAATCTTATGGGTTGACACCTAGAGAGAATGAGGAGGTCAAGAATTAATTCCATGAGTTGTTGGACAAAGGGTTAGTCAGGGAAAGCCTAATCCCATGTGCAGTACCAGCTGTATTAATCCCAATGAAAGATGGGGGATGGAGAATGTGTACAGATTCCAGATCCATCAACAAGATAACCATTAGATACAAATTTCCTTTACCAAGGATGGATGAATTGATGGATTTCCTGAGTGGCGCAAGCTATTTTTCCAAGATAGACCTAAAGAGTGAATATCATCAAATAAGTGAGAGAAGGAGATGAATGGAAAACAACATTCAATATGAATGAATTATTACTTGAATGGTTGGTCATGTCATTTGGGTTGACAAATGCACCCAACAAATTTATGAGGTTGATGAATGAAGTGTTGAAAGACTTCATCGAAAAATTTGTCATAGTATATATGGATGACATACTAATCTTCAGCAAAACAAAAGGAGAATGCTTAAGACATTTAACAACAGTGATGGAAAGGTTGCACTGAGAGAAGCTGCTGATAAATCTAAAGAAGAGTTCTTTTATGAATAAGGATATCATATAATTGGGTTTCATAATATCTTCAAATGAATTGAAGATGGACCCGGAAAAATTGAAAGCGATTAGAGAATGGTTGTCGCCAAGAAACATATTTGAGGTACGAAGTTTTCTTGGGTTAGTGAGTTTTTATTGGAAATTTATTAGAAATTTAAGTGGCATATGTGCACCCATGCTAGACAATGTGAAGAAAAATCACAAGTCCTTCAGTTGGATAGAGGAAGATGAAAAATGTTTCAAAGTGTTGAAGGAGAAGATCATGGAGAAGCCAATTATGGTCTTACCGTATTTTGGGAAAACATTGCAGGTGAAATGTGACGCAAGCAAATTTGCTATTGGAGCAGTCTTGAGTCAAGATAATAGGCCAGTTTCTTATTTCAATGAGAAATTGAATGAAGCCAAGAAAGATTATTCTATGTGTGACAAGGAATTTTATGCAGTGATTCAAGCTTTGAAAAAATGGAGGCATTATCTAATTCCTCAAAAATTTATCTAGTATAGTGATAATAATGCTTTGCAATTTATTACTAGGCGAGAAAAGTTGAATAAAAAACATGCAAAATGGGTAGAATTCACACAGAATTGTAATTTAGTTATTAAGCATATTGCTGGAACTGCTAACAAATTCGTAGATTCTTTGAGCAGGAGGCGTTTGATTGTACAGGAATTTCGAGTGGAGACTTTGGGGTTCGAACACCTCAAGGAGATGTACAAATAAGATGTTGATTTCAAAGAAGCTTATGAGTCATGCAAGAATCCTTTGTTGGGAGAAAAAATCCCATGGAATGAATATTTAATTCAGGATGGATTACTATTCAAAGGGAGCCAATTATGTATTCGGAAGTGCTCAATGAGGGACAACCTATTCAAAGAAAAACATAGTGGAGGTTTCGCTGGACACTTTGGTCACGATAAGACATTTGTACAGTTGAGTAATTCGTACTATTGGCTGCACATGAGGGAAGAAGTGAAGAATTTCGTGAACAAATGCAGAATTTGTCAATATGCAAAAGGGAGACAACAGTACAATGGTTTGTATCAGCCATTGTCAATTCCATAAAGGTCGTGGGACTCAATCAACATGGATTTTGTTTTTGGATTGCATAGAACTTAGAACGGGAGTGATTCCATATTTTTTGTGCTGGACCAATTCTAAAAAATGGCACATTTCATACCATGCCAGAAGACAAGTGATGCTACAAACATCACGATTTTTTTTTCCAGAGAAGTAATAAGGCTACATGGATTGTCGAGGAGAATAGTTTCAGACAGGGACACCAAATTTGTAGGACATTTTTGGAGGACTCTATGGAAAAGAATGGGGACAAACTTATCTTTTAGTTCAACATATCACCATTAGATAGATGGACAGACTGAAGTAGTAAACAAGAGTCTGGGAAACTTGTTGCGAAGTTTAGTCACTTAGCAAGGTTGAAAATGGGATCAGATTTTGGCACAAGCATAATTTGTGTTCAACAATTCAGTGAATAGGAGCACAGGAAAAAGTTCGTTTAAGATTGTGTATGGCATACAGCCAAGAGGGATCACAGAATTTAGGAAATTGAGTCAACATGAGTTTAGAAGTGCTGGAGCAGAAGAGTTCGCAGTGGATATGTAGAAACTCCATGACAAAGTCAGAGAGAAGCTACAGGAAAAAAATCAGAAATATAAGAGAAAAGTTGACCAAAGGAGAAGAGAAATTCAATTTGATGTTGGCGATGAAGTTTTAGCTCACTCAAGAAAAGAGATATTCCCAAGGGGAACATGCAACAAATTAAAGATGAAAAGGATAGGACCATGCAAAATTATTAGAAAAGTCGCAGCCAATGCTTATGAGATTGAGTTGCTAGAAAACATTGGGATATCACCGATATTCAATCTTGTAGACCTATATCCTTACCAGAGGGATGAAGCAGGAGAGGCATATGATTAGAATGAGATTTAGTGGAAAGAGAAATTTCCCACAATAGAAATACCTCAGATGGAGAATATTATTGAACAGAGGGATGGAAAGAAAACCAGGAGGAAAACATATCCTGAGTACTTAGTGAAGTGGAAAGATCATCCAATGGAAGACGCAAGTTGGGTCACAAAATCTCATATTTTGAAGCATGGAAAGATAGTACAAGAGCTCATGGACAGGAGTCCATGAAAGATTTTAACCAGAGGAGTATGATGCAGGAACATCTCCTTCACAACCATCAACGCACACGTGGAGGAGAGAAGAATGACATCTCAACAATGCAGATTTCAAATCAAACATTTACTCAGAAATTAAATCTATTGTTGGGATCTTTTTCAAATGACATTTTAAATTGTAACTTGTTTGTAAAGTCTTCAGGACTGTAAGAAATCGAGGATATGGAGTGCAGACTCTATCCTGCAATAACTCGTAGTTATTATAGTAGCACTAGTTAGGTGATAGTTTGTATTCTAAATTGAATAGATTTCAGGAAAGGACAAGAGAGCTCAGGGAGCCGGTCCTTAGATAGCTTTTCAATGGCATTGTAATAGAGATAGATGGATGAGTAACCGCAGGAGATTAGAGAAGAATAGAATGGAGCAGAAACACTATGTAATTTTCATTTTTTATGAATGAATAGAACAAACGAAAATCATCCCAAATCTATTTTGAGTTGTGTTCATCTTGAGCATGAATGAATATATGTTACTCTGTATGTGTAATAGTTACAGTTCATGTTCATGCTTGAGAGTTCAAGAGAGTGATTCTATGAATCTATAACGAGACTGGATAAGTTTCAATTGTTCTTCTATTGAATCGTGTATGCAAGGTGTGCATTCCCTAACACAAGGTGTGCATTGAATAAATCACAAAACGATTCGGGAAGGGAGGTTCAGAGAAAAACACAGGAAAACTTAAGAGTCCATACGCAAGGATTGCATAGGACCTTGAAATGACTAAGTGTCAAAGAACCAGGAATACGAGTGCCAGGTGGGCGAGAAGCATTTTCTCTTTGAGAAAATCCTTTGAATTGAGCTATTCAAAATCCTATCAAGGAAAAAAGATCAAAAGAAAACACACCTTCAAGAAGTGTTGATCAATTCTAGAGGAGGAAAATTCATCAAAGAGGGAAAAGGATCAAAACCTGTGGAGGCTGACAAATCTCCCAAGTATGGGAAGAAAAGTCGCAAAAGCTTAGGAGGAAGAGCATAGTCACAGTCAGATTTCGAGTGCAGAGATCTGACAACCGTCGGATCCGTAGAAGTAGCATGGACCTTAACACTTTGTGCCACGGGACCATTTCGACATTTTGTTACCCAAGAATAGAGGGGGAAGACTCCTCTAGAATCATGAAAGGAGATTATCGATAAATATCTTGACCGTTGATCTGTGGAGGATCTTGACCGTAAGATCTAATGTCGAATATTGATAGCCATAAGAGTCATCCATTTAAGGGGATATGTGGCGAGTAGTTGACATTTGGAGGAATCACGTGAAAGGATCAGAACCATCCATCTCAGAGGATGTGTGGAAGAAATATGGAAGCCACCGGGGTTTCAAACGTCAGGATTTGGGAGGTGAAGACTCCACAGAAATCTCGAAAGGAAGATAGTCTGGGTTTAATCAGGAATGTTGGTTTAGGACGGATCTGAGCCGTTGATCTCGCCGGAGGAGGTTTCGACATTTCAATTTCGGGAATTGGTAGGTGAAGATTCCGTGAAAACTCCGAAAAGGAGAAATTCAAGATTTGATCCAAGCCATTCATTTGTGACAGATCTAGACCGTTGATCTAGATCTCTGGGTTTCCAGTGACTGGGATTTTGGAGTGGAGACAGTGTTGTTCATGGGTCTATGATTCGTGAAAGCTGAAGGGAACATGCACCAGGACTTGGACCTAGTCGGAGTTCACATCGCGAGAAAGGGGAAGAAGGCTATCTCTTAGCTAGAGGCCCAACCAAGATTCGGGGATCTAGGTAGCAGAAGGACGGTACGCTTGACAGTGGAAAGACCAATACATGAAAGATCCCTTTGGTTGAGCATGGGGTCATGGAGAAGGGTTGCATCGACTGAGATTTAAGCAAGAGATAATCGTTGTTAATCTCTTTTTCATCTTTCAGTATTATAGAGTCGAGGGTTGCTTCCTTGAGAAGTCCCGAACCAAGAAACATGAAACACCCTATACGATAAGGATGTGGTCATGGCATCTGGTTGTGCAGAGTTAGAGATCACGCTAAGCGTTTGTAAAAGCCGGCTGAGTTCATATTTGGAACTATGGATCTTATTTGCAGTGTTTTAGTGAGGACCCGAAAGAGATGTTCCAACTCGTATTTAGAGGACGATCCAGTGACCAGGAGGTCCCAGACCCCACTGGGGTAGGGGGTTTGCATCAAGAAATTGCACCACCCACAAGCACATACTCCGGATAAATCGGGGTGAGAATCGACCTTGAGACCTATTTTTACATATTTCCTTCCATTTATATGACACTTTCCAATCAGTCTACACCCCTGTGGGCCTATTGTTGATGATTTTACTATTATTTTTCGTTCGTCATTAATCTATAGAAAAATAGTTTGGACTGGGATCTTGTTTTCGATTACCTTCTTTTAGAAAGAAACATGAAAGACTGGATGCACATGTGTGTTAATGGATGGTAGCATCATACATGTGTTTAAGAATAGGTTTACGTGTCTACATGTGTGGAAATATTCCAAATCCTTATATCCTTGACTTTACTTTTTTTAAAGGAATTATTGAAGTAAAGTGTTTTTATCAATTAATTAATTTAATTAACTGAGTTATTTAAGGACATTCTAAAAGCTTTTAATTTTATTTATTGATCTCAAGTGAGATAAGAATTAATCTCAAATGTTAATCACTTTGGATATTAGGGTTAGGTTATAACTCAATATTATAAAAGAAAGTCTAGGGTGGATGAGAAAGAGAATTGATACATTTATTAGAGAATAGAAGGAATTTTTCTGAGAGGCTTGGATCACGAAGAACTGTGACTCAAGGAAATATTGGATAGGTGGAGAAGAACTTCTATATAAACATCATGTCAAGGAGAAGAAAGAACAAAGGAAGCCACAAATGGGTTTTTCTATCGTGCATTTTGTAGCTAGGATAGTAAATGGATGAAGAGTAGTCAAACTGGTGTAATTGGAACCAATCCCACCCAATGTCACCTCAATGGGATGGTTCTTTCTCTTTAGGGAGGTAAGGCCCAGGGGATACATCCCCGGTAACCTGGGGTTTTGAGAAGGCCAAGGATTCTAAGATAAAGATAAGTTCCCCCCCTCACAGGTCACCACCGAGCAGATAGTCCGGCTAACATCAAATAATAAAGTATAACCAAAAAGAGAGATGCACCTGCCCGATACAAAGAAACAAGAAATATATGAAATCTCACTTGCTTGGTTAGTACATATAATCAATGACTATCTGGTATATAAGAAATTGAGAAATAAATATTGACAAAGTCAATGTTTATATAATAACAACGATGTACAATATCAATTCTTCAATAAATGTTGAAAGAGTATGGGATTCATTGTAAAAAATAACAATTCATTCAAGTAATTCCTTTTAACAACCATTCAATTGATCATAAGTAAAATGATAGCTGCACAATGATGATAATAGAAAAGGATGATGAAAACAAATGAGTTAGTAGGGTTAGTCTAGGCTAGGGTTAGAATAGCTAGGTTTTTTTTCAAAGTATTAAGAGTTGTTTTTTATCATAGTACTCACAGGATAGGTCTTAGATCAGTGGGTTCTTAGGGTTAATGGAGTCAAAAGGAGGACACATAAGATGAAGGATAAAAAATGATAGTAAGACTAAGGACTGGAGGGTCAAGCCTTGAAGTGTTACTATGGCATGGCCTCAAGGACAAAATCCTAGGGGGGGGATCACTTTGGTGTAGGGGAACTAGGCCTGAATGCTCTCTCCTCCTTCCTTAGGTCAATGTCAAAAACAACTACGTCCGAAAGTGGCATAAAACTAAGACAAGAGGTTTTGCAGGAAACATGTTGGTATGGCAAGGCTTTACCAACAAACCCTAGAAAAATGTCTCGTCGAGGTGTAGGGGAACTAGGCCTTAATGCATCTTCTCCTTCTTAGCCCAATAAGAAAAACAAATAGCTTGGAAGAGGAAGAAAAGAGTGTGCTAAGGCAAGGCTCTATCTCTCTTCAATAAATGGCTCAAAATCTTGACGGGGACATGATACAAAGACCTACAATGTGTGCTTGTCACCTAGGGTTTATTCAACAAATCATAACAATATATGAAAGAAATAACAATACAACCATTCAATTAAGACGTTTTTAAGAAATTTACTTACATTTCACAAAGAAATAACATAGAAAACCCTAGTTGTAACACCTTCCATCAAGAGAAATGCCAAAAAATGCCAATAGAAATCCAAAAATGCTTTCCTTCAACAAGTGCACCTCATAATTTCAGCCAAGAAATCCAAGTGTAGAGAAAATTTCAGACCTCACTAATGAGTGAGTGAAAGATGATGAAAAAATGAGAGTAAAAACCCTCAATTTATATTGTACCATGACCTAATTTCAGTTTTAGGTCATAAAAATGCCGACAAGGCAAAAATATTAAAAATCATACTGTTTTACATTAAATGCTTAAAATTAAACCCTAATCAATATAAATAGAGACGTCATGCCCCTTTTAGGGTGACGTTATCCCCTTCTAGGGAAAATGCAACATCCTGGAGAAAAACGTTAGCCCTCCTTGGGCTTCTCCAACCTGCCACACGTGCCAAAACTACCCCAACTGTCTCCCAAAGCATCTAGGCTACTAGGTGACATCATGTTCATGAAGGGTGACTTCCTAGGACTTCCAATCCCAACGTTCCACTGAAAAGGGCACAATCCCCCTAGGTCAAGCTCTACCGGGGTGCCTTTGCAAGACGCCCTCTTTCTCTCCTATGCAAACCCCTATGTTCTATCATTGCCCCTAGATGGGGTCTCACCATCCATCTGTTGGGCTCTTTATCCCCATGGAGGTCTGAACTGATCATCTCCTCATTTGTACCGGTCCAACATGGTACTTGTCTGTCGGGCATGATCCTGCACATCAACAGTTACGCCCTCCATGGGATCATAAGTCACAAGGATCATAGCAATGTCAATCACATGTCATCATCAATATTACTAAACATGTGCATAAATCCCCTATGACCCCAATTAAAAGATCAAAGAAATTATACAAGATTGCAATACAAGTTTGGAGAAAGTTACAGGGTGTCCCATTGGGCTAATGTCCACTCGAAGAGGAAAGTTTTCGGAAGAGACTTCATCCAAGCCATACAAGTGGGTGATGTGGATAAGGGATGTCTAGGAAAGCGGCTTCAATGAGAGACGAGGGTGAAAATATTTACCCGTGGGTACCTTTGTAGAAGGTGAGTTGCACCTGTCCTGGATGTAATTTTTTCCATGCCCATTCATGCCTTTTATTCGTTATTCTTCATTCTTTTATTCTTTATTTCTTTTTCTTCAAGAGGCTAATTAGGGGACATCGCCCTTGCATGGTGACCAGTGGTGATAGTGTTACTCACAAGTACTTTCATCGAAATGAAAAGGTTGGCTCGTGATGATATCCCCTTTCCCTTGGCCATGCAACCAAGGGTCACTACCCTGGCGTGGTAACTAGCTAGTGGCAATGTCATACTGCTAGGTACCCATGGACCTAATAGGCTGGCTCATGATGAAACCCCCTATCCTCTGACTAGGTCTTGTTTTATTATTTTACAGGTCCCTCTTGTTTCTTTCTAAGAATCCTTTTATTGCTTTCTCGGGGATCCATGGGTGAAGCATCTCGAGGTTTTTATTTGAAGGATTTTATCTTTTTCCAGCTTGCTTTTACCTTCTAGGCCTTTAGCCCCTTCTTCCCACTCGGTAAGGTAAAATCCTCAAATTATAGGTCAACCTAGTGCTCAGACAAGTGTAATGGGATAGGTGAGTGGGAAGCAAGATGAAAAAGTGGTGCTATGACAGGAGAAGACGATGGCTTTTCAAAAATCCCCCCAGTGGAAAACCAGAACCTACAGACACAGGCTTACTAGGGCATCTCGTTAATTCCCCTAGACATGGTAAAGCATGCAAGTATAAGATACAAGGATTTGTTAGAAACAAAAGGAATTAAACGCACATATTCAAGGGTTTTTATGATCAAAGTGACACATACCATGATACCTGGGCTCATTACATCATGGAGCAAGAACCATCTTTGACACAATACCAAGCCGATGGTGATGGATGTTTTTGTTGGTGGCAAGGTAGAGGCGCTTAAAGGGAGAAAATATGTTCCCTCCAGGGCCATGCTAAAGTTTATCCGACTCTCGATACTCCATATCACAGACCCGTGGGCCTCGAGACATGATCTCCTAGTTATCCCTAAAATTGGGGGACAACATATGGCTCCAACTCGGGGACTTGTGCTCACCGTAGAGAAAATGATAACCTCAACATATCTAGCACAACATGTTTACCTAGTTCATCTCAATAGAAACTATTAGCAACCGATTGGGATGGTAATTCCACCCCAACACACACACACACACACACACACACACACACACACACACACACACACACACACACATATACGAATGAAATAAAACAATCTTAAGTGTGAATGTAAAAGAAAACTAACATGCAATGCAAATGGTATAATACATGAATGAAAAAATGGATACCTACTTACCTGCACTTACCTATTGGCTAGATGTTGGAAGTAGTCAAATGACCAGTGTAACCAATCCAACAATGTCACACAATACCTTCCTTTGTGCTTCATCATAAGCCATAATAGTGATTAGTTAAGCACAAAAATACCATGAGTTAGAAAATGAATTGCATCTATGGAAGCTGTAAGGTATAGCTCATGGAGGCGGGTGGGAGGGAAAAGGTGATGCCAAGACATACTCTCAAAAGGGTGCTCAATCCATCTTAGGAAAGGATCCTGAAAAGTCAAAGGCTCAAAAGACTGAATCGAGGAATCTAGATGTTGGATACCTTGAACGTTCTTACAAATTGAAGCTTGAGAAGGGATTAGAAAGAACTGAAAGGATGGCTGACACTTTTTTAAGGGGAAGCTTGAAAACTAAGATAATAAGCCTTTTCTTGAGGTACTCAACTTTCCCCTAAAATCTAGAATGAAGTTTTTTCTTAAAGGAGACTTGGGATAATGGACATGTTTTTGAACCAAAACTTTAGTGACATAGTGAACTAAAGTGATCAAAGGGAGGTGGAAAGTCTTATCACAAGTATCATGTTTAAAGGAAGTTACTTCCTCACCTTTATCACGGTATGAGCACAACAATGGTTGATAAGTTTATTCGTAGAACAAATCCAAGTGCTCAAAAAAACAATCGTTAAAGTCCTCAAGGTATGACCGAAAAATAGTAGGAGAGCATAGTATCAAGTCATGCTTGGGTATCTGAATAAAATTGGTAATCATTTCTTGTTTTCGAATGTGATGATTATTAGTAACTTCATGTGATAAATTTAAAGGAAACTTTTAGAAAATACCCTCAATGTCGTAAATGGGATCCCCATCATATCCACTAACATCCCATTTGTGCTTCTAGATATGTATGAACTCATTAATATTATCACAAAGTCATAATTTTCATCATAACATGAAGGGGTTAGAAAATAGAACACTTGTTTACTTTCCATATCATAATATAGAGAATCTTAAAAAACTTGGAAAGGGAAGTAACTCACCTTGCTCACTTCTTCCTGTGCAGGAGCTTCAAGTACTCAGATATCTTCGTCAAATGGAAGACTTGACTCTACATATTCTAGTTTGTCGAGAGGCTCCATTTATTATTTGTTGTTTGAATCATAGAATAAGGTATCATAAAAAATTTGGAAAGGAAAACAACTTACCTTATTCTCTTCATGTTGTGTAGGAGGAATAGGATCTTAGAGAGCTTCTTCGGATGGAGGAGCATTTACCAGTGTTTCATCCTCACAATTTACTTCTTTTATTTCACTACATTCTATCGAATCATGGGAGAAATCCTACTCCTCTTCAAGGGGTTGAAAATTCCCCTCACAAATCTCTTATTTCACATCAAAATATTCTTGGTATTGAGCATGATACGCATTCGTCAGATCTTCTACAATCTCAGTGGTGAATCCTCCATCTTCCAAGGATATCGTGAGGTTTTGAAGGGAATATTCATATGTTTGACAACGTGGCTTGGTAAAGTCAATAAACCTACTGATGAGGTGTATGAAATATGATATACCCTTGTCTTTTCAACAACCCTTAAACACATCTTGCAAGAAGGATGGCAAAGTGAGTATGAATAATTTTCTAAGACTATCCTCTCCCCCCAATTATGTCTCGCTCATATAGTCCAAACAATTTATGATGTGAGGAGTTGGGAGGCCCCAAAATCTTGGAGAGTTGTTTATCCATTTTGTATCAAATTAATTTGGGTATCCATGAATTTTTTTGAAATCAATAGTCAGATACATTTGTTCCCATTATGTCACAATCCCATAACTTGGAAATATCACAAAATTGAGAGTAAAGGTCAGTGGAGTCGCCAGATAATTTGCCTGAAACTATCAAAGGATAAGGGAAAACACCCTAAGTGGAGTCACCAGGTAATATTGTAAGATAAGGCTTCTAAGGCAAGGCTTACCGAAAAGTGTCGTCTTGAGGAGAATTGACTCAGTGTTCCCCGAAAATGGTGCCAAAATGTTATCGTGTAGTTTGTAGTTAGGATAGTAAATGGATGAAGAGTAGTCAAAGTGGCCTAACTGGAACCAATCCCACCCAATGTCACCTCAATGGGATAGTTCTTTCTTTTTAGGGAGGTAAGTCCCAGGGGAGACGTCCACGGTGACTTGGGGTTTTGAGAAGGCAAAGGATTGTAAGATAAATATAACTCCCCACAAGTCACCACCAAGTTGATACTTTGACTAACAACCAATAATAAAGTGTAACCAAAACGACAGATACACCTACCTAAGACAAAGCAATAAGAAATATATGCAAGATCACTCGCTTGGTTAGTACTTCATATAATCAATGACTATCTGGTATATAATCAATTGAGAAACAAATATTTACGAAGTCAATGTTTATATGATAACAACGATGTACAATATCACTTCTTCAATAAATGTTGAAAGAGTATGGCATTCAGTGCAAAAATTAACACTTCATTCAAGTAATGCCTTTTAACAACCATTCAATTGCTCATAAGTAAAACAATAGCTGCACAATGCTGATAATAGCAAAGGATGACGACAACAAATGAGTTAGTAGGGTTAGTCTAGGCTAGGGTTAGAATAGTTAGGGTTTTTTTCAAAGTATTAAGAGTTGTTTTTTATCATAGTACTCACATGATAGGTATTATATCATTGGGTTCCTAGGGTTAATGGATTAAAAAGGAGGACGCAGGAGCTGAAGGATAAAAAATAATAGTAAGACTAAGGACTGGAGGGTCAGGTCTTGAACTATTTCTATGGAAACGCCTCAAGGACAAAACCCTAGGGGAGAGAGGCTCACTTTGGTTTAGGGGAACTAGGCCTCAGTGCTCTCTCCTCCTTCCTTAGCTCAATGGGAAAAAGGGCTAGCTCAGAAAGTGGCATAAAAATAAGACAAGAGATTTTGCAGGCAACACGTTACTATGGCAAGGCTTTACCAACAAACCCTAGAAAAATGGCTCATCAAGGTGTAGGGGAACTAGGCCTTAATGCATATTATCCTTCTTATCCCAATAAGAAAAATGACTAGCTTGGAAGAGGAAGAAAAGAGTGTTGCTAAGACAAGGCTTCAATAAATGGTTCAAAATCTTGACGGGGACATGAGACAAGGATCTACAATGTGTGCTTGTCACCTAGGTTTTATTCAACAAATCATAACAATATATTCAATAAATAAAAATACAACCATCCAATTAAGAATTTTTTGAAGAAATTTACTTACATTTCACCAAGAAATAACATAACAAACCCTAGTTGTAACACCTTCCATCAAGAGAAATGCCAAAAAATGCCAATAGAAATCCAAAAATGCTTTCCTCCAACAAGTGTACCTCACAATTTCAGCCAAGAACTCCAAGTGTAGTGGAAATTTCAGACCTGACTAATGAGTGAGTGAAAGATGATGAAAAAATGAGAGTTAAAACCCTCAATTTATACTCTACCATGACATAATTTCACTTTTAGGTCATAAAAAGGCTGACAAGGATAAAATACTAAAAATCATATTTTTTTACATTAAATGATTAAAATTAAACTGTAGTCAAGCTAAATAGAGATGTCATGCCCCTTTTAGGGAGACATTATCTCCTTCTAGGGAATATGAAACATCGTGGAGAAAAGCGATAGCCCTCCTTGGGCTTCCCCAACCTGCCACACATGCCAAAACAACCCCAATTGTCTCCCAAAGCGTCCATGCTGCTAGGTGACATCATGGTCATGAAGGGTGTTGTCCTAGGCCTTCCAAGGCCAAAGTTCCACTGAAAATGGCACAATCCCCCTATGTCAATCTCTTCCAGGGTGCCTCTGCAAGACGTCCTCTTTCTCTCCTGTGAAAAACCCTCTGTTATATCTCTTCCCCTAGCTGGGGTCTCAACATCCATCTAGTGGGATCTTCAGCCCCATGGAGGTCCGAACTGATAATCTCCCCATGTGTACCAGTCCAACATGGTAATTGCCTGTCGAGCATGATCCTGCACATCAGCAGATACGCCCTCCATGGGATCATAAGTCACGGGGATCATAGAAATGCCAATCATATATCATCATCAATATTATTAAACATGTGCATAAAACCATTATTACCCTAGTTGAAATCTCAAAGACATTATACAAGCCTACAATACAAGTTTGGAGAAAGTGAGAGGGTGTCCTATTGGGATAGTGTCCACTGGAAGAGGAAAGTTTCCGGAAGAGACTTCATCCAAGCCATGTAAGTGGGTGATTTGGATAAGGGATGTCCAGGCAAGTGGGTGCAATGAGAGTAGAGGGTGTAAATCTTTACCTATGGGTGCCTTTGTAGAAGGAGAGTTGCACCTGTCCTAGATGTAATTTTTTCCAAGCCCATTCATTCCTTTTATTATTTATTCTTCATTCTTTTATTCTTTATTTCTTTTTCTTCAAGAGGCTAATCAGGGGACACTTCCCTGGTGTGGTGACCAATGGTGACATTGTTACCCACAAGTACTTTCACAGAAATGAGAAGGTTGGCTCATGATGAGACTCCCTTTCCCTTGGCCATGGAACCAAGGGTCACTACCCTAGCGTGGTAACCAGCTGGTGGTAATTCCATATTGCTAGGTACCCATGGACCTAATAGGCTAGCTTATGATGAGACCCCCTATCCTTTGACTAGGTATTGCTTTATTATTTTGTGGTTCCCTCTTGTTTCTTGTTGGGAATCCTTTTATTTCTTTCTTGGGGATCCTTGGGCGAAGCATCTCGAGATTTTTATTCTAAGGATTTTATCTTTTTCCATCTTTCTTTTACCTTGTTGGCCTTTAGCCCCTTCTTCCCAATAGGTAAGGTGCAATCCTCAAATGATAGGTCAACCTAGTGTCAAGGAAAGTGTAATGGGATAGGTGAGTAGGAAGAAAGATGAAAAAGTGGTGCTATGCTGGGAGTGGACGATGGCTTTTCAGAAATCCCCCCAGTGGAAAACTAGAACCTACATACACAGGCTTATTAGGGCATCCTGTTAATTACCCCAGACATGGTCAAGTGGAAAATTATAAGATCCAAGCATTTGTTAGAAGCAAAAGGAATTAAATGCAGATATTCAAGGGTTTTAATGATCAAAGTGACACATACCATGATACCTGGGCTCATTACCTCATGGAGAAAGAACCATCTATGACACAAGACCAAGATGATGGTGATGGATGTTGTTGTTGCTGGAAAGGTTGAGGCGTTGAAAGGGAGAACATATGGGCCCTCCAGGGCCATGCTAAAGTCGATCGATCTCTCGGTACTCCATGTCTAGGAACTATGGGCCTCGAGACATGATCTCCTAGTTATGCCTAAAAGTGGGGGATAACAGGTTTCACTAGAGAAAAGACACAAGAAACGGTTGTGTTTTATGGAGTTTTTGGTACAAACGTTCTATGCATGTACATGGGTTACAGTGGAGATAAGAACATATACATTGGTGTGCATAAGGAGAGGCACATACACCTTGAAAAACATGCATATCTGGGTCGTATAGTAGATAAATAATTTATAGGTTTTCATGTAGTTGTATCTAATAATGGTCCATTATCCTTGTTACAGGAGCCCTAATTTTAGCATAATAAAATATTTCTCAGCACTGGTTTTCCCTCTGTGGTTTTTCTAGGTGTATCTACCGTTAGCACTCTATAATTTTCCCAAATCCATGGAGGCAATCATAGAGGTAACATCAAACCACCCGGAGTCCTGGATCTATCCCTCTAATACTCAGAGAGGGATCTCTCTATTTGAACTAGCTTTTTTTATAATAGATTTTAGGCTAGTTATTACTGTACATAGGTTTTGATTTAAAGAATTGGGTAGGGGCAGAGAAGAGGAACCATTGGGCTATAGAGTCACAACAACAAAATAATAAAAGTCTATTTTCAATAGGATAATCTTGTAGGGAAAGGTAGACAACTCACTGGATTTTTTGATTTAAATGAAATGGGGTAGAAGAAAAAATAAGAATTCAATTAAGATGAAGAGCAATTGAGAATTCTTCAGCTGAAAATTAGATGAAAACATGGAAATTATTCACATTCAAATCAAAGTGTATCTTGCAACAAATTTTGTTTTATAACTCCTGGAAATAATTCAGAGAGAGAATAGGTATGTAAATAGAGAAAAAACACTTACTAATGAGAGATGCACATCTCCAGTCAAATTAATCATAAGAATCCTGCAACATAGCACTGCATTATTTCGAAAATGAAAACATACTCACAGTGAGCTACATTACAATGATGGTCTTCTTCTTTTGAAATCCACACTAACCTACCCTTAACTAATTTAAATTACAACAATTTATAGAAAACAATCTCCCCCGGTCTTAGGAGGTCGAAATCAACAACCTGGCCAAAAATAGAAACAAATCCCTCAAAGTTATGAACTGTCAGCCGTGAAAAAATGGTTAGACTGCTAAAAATAGGGGTCAACTCATATGGTTTTATCTCCAAAAATATGACAGCTGTGAGAAAATTGAAAGAGGTTATTGTATATGAGCTTGTTTTGGGTAGAAACCTCTCTCAATTTTCCAAATTCATCTCCATATTTCCAAAACAGATTCCGCAAAAACATGACAGAAATAGGAAAAATGGAAACCTGAAAAGTCATGCTCAAAGATGGATTTGATTCTCCCAATTCCTGATATCCGTGAAAAAAATAAGATAGGTTATTGTTCTTCTACCAGTTTCAGAGAAAAACCTCTCCCCGTTTCTCAAAAATCCTTTTTTTCTTGAAAATTCTCTCGGAATACAGGTGTTCAAACTGTGAAAAAAAATGGTTTTTTATTTTGGAGGAAGGTGGTTTTTGGAGGGGAAGGTGGTATTCCAGACCCCCCTAGGGTGGTAAGTGGTATTAGGGGGGGGGTCCATTAAAACCCAGTGGTGACAAGTGTCCAAGTGAAAACCACTTTTCCCAGACCCCCCACCCTTGTTAAAGTTAGGATCGACAAGGGTTTCGGAAAAGATTATGAGTGTTGATTTTATTTTTTGGGATATGTGGGTGAGGTGGATGCTTTTTGTTTTTTATTTTATTTGTTTTATTTAATATTCTTTTATTTTTATTTTACTTTTGTTTTATTAATTTTTTACGTGTTTTGTTTTTCGTTTTATACTATTTTCACTTTTTATTTTATTTATAATGTTTTAATCTTTTTTATTTCAGTTTTGTTTTATGTTTTTAAATTGTTTTATTCGTTTTGTTTTCATTTTATTTTAATTAATGTGTTTATTTAATTTTTTAATTGATTTTTATTTTATAAATTTTATTACGTTATTATAATTTGTTTTAATTTTTAAGTTTTATAATGTTTTGTTTATTGATTATCTAGTAACTATTAATTATTTATTTAAAATTAATTATTAGTGCACTAATCTAACTTTTAAACTAATTACACTAATCTAATTACTAATTATTAACCTAACGAATTAATCTTTATTATTAATTATCCTAGGTTATCTAATGACTTATTAAACTAGTTATTTTTGTAAAGTTTACCCTAGCTACCTAACATCATTTCATGTAGGGATGAAATTACCGGGGATAAAGATGAAGTGGATGGTGTAATGGAATGAAGGGTGCAGTAGGGTGATGAAGGATTGGGCGAAATGGATGGAGGGAGAAGTGAAATCAACTGATCCCCACAATCCATATGTCTTCATCACAAGAGAAATGCGAAATAGATAGCTGAAGAATCAAATCACCTATGATTATAGGACCCCAACATAGGCTCCACCTAGGGATGTCATATATTTCAAGTGGTGAAAAGAGCCAATGAACTCTGATCACATAGACCAATGCTTTATTCTTTGGGCTGATCCCAAAACTTTATTCTGCAATGTGCATATGTTTTGATCTTTCAACTAAAACCAAATCAAACTGAAGATTGAAATTTTGAAATTGAAATTGAAAAATCATTGAAAGGGATTCTCAAAGAGATGAGCTTATTTTCACACTGCTACCTACCCTATACTGCTGAAAATCATGTTGATTCAAATAATAAAAAAATGTCATTGAAGCTAGTCAAGTAGCTTCCGAAACAAGCGAATTGCTTGACTACTTGTTAGCACAAACAAAAGGACAACTTGACCTTTTGTCCATAGATTCAAAACGACAAAGTGTAATGTCCATTGCTGAAAACATGGATGATCTTTTATGCTAAAAAAATCTTCCATGTAGTCTGCTATGGGATCAGGAAAGACACAACCTATTTCTTGACTTCCAACAAATTTATGGTCATAATTGTGTATGACACATATTCTTTTTACATCGTTATACAATTCCTGATATGGCTGCAAATTTTCCATTGAACTTTGAAATGAGACTCCTCCTAAACCAGGCCATGCAAATGATTTCCTAATCATGTCTTGATCATAGATTCTTTTAATCTCGTAATTGGAAAATGAACCATGACTTGGACAACACAAGTCATCCAACATATCAACTATTGGATCTTGCATGGATTGAAATGATTTTTTTATTGGTGCCAATACAAATTCCTGATTTTCTGTGTACTTATCATCCATGACATGATTAAAAAAATTCTTCAAAAACTGAAATGAATTGAAGGCTAATTGTATAGAGTTATACTCCATTAATTCATCTTATGTTTGAATATCAATGTAACTCAGGGGTTGTAAATTTGGATCAAGATCAACTTCTATGTCATCGATGACATCTCCTACTGATTCATCATAACATTTTCCATCCCTACTACTGACAATTTTCTTATGATTTCTCTCAGAATTTAAAATGAAGAGAAACATAAAGGCATAGATATTTCACTTACTCTAAGATTTGCTTGATTTTGCTCATTGTTGTCATAATTGTTGTGCAAAGGCTGATTGTCATATTTGATCTATAACAGAGCTTCCTTCTCCCACAATCATGCCATTGGTTTCTTTGAACAATCAACATCTATTTCAACCACATAATCATCCTTATATTGATCATACTTGGGTAGATTATCCAGGTAAGAAAATTCATCAAACATACAAATCATATTAGTTGATTTCTCTTTCACAAGATGAGTTGGAGTTTCATCTTTGACTATGTTGTGAATGGAATATATGAAATAATAATTTTCCAATCCATGGTACCAAGGGTGAGCTGCAAAGTGTTTGGAAACAATGCCTCTTTCTTTCTCTGTAACCAATGGAACATGATGCCCTTAAACAACTAGTTTTTATCTTATGCTAATCCCGTGCAACATTTCTTCCATGGTGCTTTCTAGAATGTCTAGATTTACCTCTGAGGATTTCATATGCTCCTTTTCATTTTTCTTTCTGTCTTCTGCCTCCAACTTTGACCTTTTGATCAACAAATGGGCTTCCATACTTATTGCACTATCTTTCATTTCTTTGAGTGTTATGGTGTTTCTTTCCCTCAATTGAAATGTCATTTCTAGATCAAAGACATATGGATAGTGTAAGAGAGCTAAATAATGAAGAGGTTTTATATCAATAGCCATTGAATGGTAGACTTGATTGAATCTTGCTAAAAATTGATGCACTGTTTCTCTTGGCTATCTTTTCAAGTGATTATATTCTTCCAAAATGAGGAAGGGATTCCTCTTGATCACCCATTGATCCAAGAAAAATTTCACAAACTGATTGATATTACTGATTCTTGCAGCTGGCATATATTTATACCATTTCTTAAGTCTACTTTGCAAAGAAAAAGAAAAAATCCTAATGCATACATCATCTTCTTCCACCTCAAATAGATCAAGAAAATTCCCAAAACCTTGAATATGTTTTTCAGCAGTGATGTAGCCATATTCTTCGTCAAATCTGGGGATATATTTGAAGTAATTGGTAGGGAAATCATGGAGTATGGGAGGTAAGACAAGAGGATTATATATATCTCATATTTTTACAGGTGTAGGAGTATGTACCGGGATTGTAACACCAGGCTTAACCTCTTGAGGCTCATCAGGTTGATCCTGCTCTTCATAAATTTTGGCAATATGATCTAGATTAGGATCATGAGAAGGGAAGAAATAATTAAAAATAAAACCTATCATATCTTAGATAAACTTCCAGCTTAAATACCTGATCTTTTCAGATGGTCTGGTCATGTTTCAAGTTCTTCCTCCAGTGGAGTCTTTGAATTGGAACTGATATGGAGTTTTTTGGAGTCGTCAAGTAGATGATTCAACCTTCTTGTGTCTGATCATTGTCCACCATCAGTAATTAGATTTGGAACTTGATATTATTTCTAAGGAATGTCTTCAGTATGGTCGCCACTATGTTATCACTCTGTAATTTTCCCAATGCTGTGGAGACAATCACATAGGTAACATCAAACCACTTGGAGTCCTGGAGCTAGCCCTCCAAGACTCAGAGATGGATCTCTCTGTCTGATATACCTTTATTCATAATATATTTTAGGCTAATTATTACTGTACAAAGGTTTTGATTTAAAGAATTGGGTAGGGGTAGAGAAGAGGAACCATTGGGCTATGAAGTAACAACAACAAAATAATCAAAATCTATTTCAACAAGATAATATTGCAGGGTAAGGTAGACAAATCATTGGATTTTTTGATTTAAATGAAATGGGACAGAAGAAAAATAAATAATTCAATTAATATGAAGAGAAATTGTGAATTCTTGAGTTGAAAATCAGATGAAAACATGGAAATTATTCACAGTCAAAACATAGTGTATCTTGCAAAAAATTATGTTTTATAACTCCTGCAAATAATTTAGAGAGAGAACAAGTATGTAAATAGAGAAAACAGATTAACTAATGAGAGATGCACATCACCAGTCAAATTAATCACAAGAATTTGACAAAACAACATTGTATTATTTCGAAAATGAAAACATCCTCACAATGAGCTACATTACAATGTTGGTCTTCTTCTTTCCAAATCCACACTAACCAACCCTTAACACATTTAAATTACAACAATTTATAGAAAATAATATCCCCCTGGATTAGGAGGTTGAAATCAACAGCCTGGCCAAAAATAGAAACAAATCCCTCAAAGTTCTGAACTGTCGGGCATGAAAAAAGGGTCGGACTGCTAAAAATAGGGGTCAACTCAGACACTTGTATCTCCCACAATATGACATATGTGCAACAAATGAAATATTTTCTCATAGACAAGCCTATTATGAGTAAAAAATTCTCTCGAAGTTTCCAAATTCATCTCGAGCTTTCCAAAACATCTGTCGTAAAAACATGAAAAAAACAGGAAAAATGGAAGCCTAAAAAATGGTGCTCAGATATGGCTTCCATTCTCCCATTTCATGATACATGTGAAAACACTGAGAGAGGTTATTGTTCTTCATCTCATTCAGGATAAAAACCTCTCTCCTTTTCTAAACAATCCTTCTGGTTTGCCCGGAAATTCTCTTGGAAGACATGTGGTCAAACTGTGCAAAAAAACATTTTTTGATTTTGGGGGAAGGTGGTTTTTGGAGGGGAAG
>JZKD02S1739911.1:1385757-1401633 GCA_000966675.3 Picea glauca | reverse complement strand
TTTGTTTTAATTTGAATTTTTATAATGTTTTGTTTATTGATTATCTAGTAACTATTAATTATTTATTTAAAAGTAATTATTAGTGCACTAACCTAACTTCTAACCTAATTACATTAATCTAATTAATAATTATTAACCTAGCTAATTAATCTTTATTATTAATTATCCTAGGTTATCTAATGACTTCTTAAACTAGTTATTTTTGTTAATTTAACCCTAGTTACCTAACATCATTTCATGTAGGAATGAAATTAGCGGGGGGAAATATGAAGTGGATGGTGTAATGGAATGAAGGGTGCAATAGGGTGATGAAGGATCGGGCAAAATTGATGGAGGGAGAAGTGAAATCAATCGAGCCTAACAAGCCAGATGTCTTCATCATGAGAGAAATGCCAAATAGATAGTTCAAGAATCAAATCACCTATGATTATAGGACCCCATCATATACCAAACAATATTGGTCTTTATGTGTACATGATTTGGTTTCTAGCTTTGTTTCTGCTATCTTTATTTGAGTTGAATATTCTAGTAGTGTATTTTTTTTGTGAGTTGCTAATACGATTTGCAGTAAGGAAATAACTAGATAACAAGATACCTAGGATTGGAGTAATGATATTTCAACAACATGAAGATGGAGGCAACTCCAATTTGTAAGCCATACTTCCAATCATTTGCAAAACCTTATAGGGGAGATAAAATTTGGGTGAAAATTTTGTGTCCTTATTTTTTTTCTTCAAGATCATTTTGTTATATCATTGTACCCTCAGAAATACCCAATCCCCCACTTCAAATTTCCTTTCACTACAATGTTTATCTGCTTGTTGTTTCATCCTATTTTTTTCCCTAACCAAGTTGTCTGTCAATAGTTTGAGAACCTCTTGTTGGTTCCCTATGTCGTCCTTTGTTGCTTGAACCTTTATATTCCCTTTCAAGGGTGATGTAATGGATGGAGGATGATATCCATAAAGTGCCAGAAATGGAGAAATTTTTGATGAAGTATGAAAGGATGTGTTGTACCATGATTTCACGAAGGGAAACAACTTGACCCATTGTGATTATTTATTATATGTAAATCAACGAATATATACTTCTAGACCTTTATTCACAATATCAGTTTTCCCATCGGATTGAGGGTGGTAATATGAACTATGATCTAATTGAGTACCCAAACAAGAAAATAATTTTATCTGAAAATTTCCAATGAAAATTGGATCTCTGTCACTTACAATAATATTGGGAACTCCATGTATATCTTGAATTGTTTCAATGAATGTTGTGGCTACTGTACTTGATTTAAAAGAATGAGAAAGAGTGCCAAAATGGGCATAATCTTTCATTCAGTCCATTTCTACCATGATGAAAGTATGTCCTTCGGATTTGGGTAAACCTGTAATAAAATCCATTGAAACTTCTTACCAAAATTAAATTGGTATAGATAATGATTGCAGGAGACCCAGAATGTTGATTGTTTCTCCCTTGTTGTACTGTTAGACTAAACATTCACACACAAACATTTGAACATTAGTTTCAATATCTTCCCATAAAAAATCATTCTTAATCATGTGGTATCTTTTCAAGAATCCTGAATGTCCTCATGTAGGAGAAGTGTGCAATTCTGAAAGAATCCTCTGTTTGAGTTGGGAATTCTTACATAAATATAGGCGATCATGATACCATAGAAAATTATTCTTCGATATGAAATTATCTAATGAAATGGGGTCGTCATGTATTAATTGAATGATCTTGCATACATCTTGATATTTCTTCCATTTTATCCTTTATTCTTCCATACAATTTGATTGTGGAATAGAAAGAGCACATAGTGAACCTTTTGTTTCTTCTTCTTTCCCTCAAAGGGATTCTGACACAACAATATGTTTTCCTTTTTTGTAGATAAGTTCAAAGTAATAACCTAACATCATTATAACCCATTTATGTTTCTCTTCTGAAGATAATCGTTGCGTGAAGAAATACTTCAAACTATCATGATCTGTTTTTACTTTGAACTGTCTTCTTATTAGGTAAGGGCACCATTTTTTAACTTTATGTAGTATGGCCAACATTTGTTTTTCATAAATCGGGTTGACTAATTTTTTTCCTTTATATTGGTTGTTGGCTAAAAACATGTTAATGTGCTTCACCGTTTCCCCTTTTCTTGCAATGAACTTTTGTACAAAAGGACGAACCTGAACTATTTTCTCTTAAATCTACCAAATCATTGAGAATTAGACGATAGTATAAGAAAATAAAACTTGTCAGATTGAATAAGATTTTATATGATATTTTTTCTCAAATTTAATAGATATGTTTTCTGTGATTTATTATATTTTCTTTAAAGGTAATTCATTATTATTTCACACATCTTTTAAGCAATGATGTTATGAACCTAATATATAATAATAAATATAAATACATTATAATAGTTAATGAATAATTAATGAAGGGACACCTTCCCAATGAAAGATCACATCTCTTCATGGAAGGGCACCCCTGTGTGGGTATCATAAGGCCCCCATTCTTATTGTGTCTCATCATCTCATATTTTCATATACATTTATATATATTAATTATTGTCCTTATGGATATCTTTATATTCCAAGTATTTTGTATATTTACATAGTGAACCAAGTTGGCTCACCACAGTGGTATCGGAGCTTCATCTCGATTCTTCTTTTGGCCACAAACAAAGATTCTCTAAAAAAAATTGGCCCTTGACCATAATTGGCCCTTGGCCATTTGAAGTCTAAAATTTCTGCTGCAGAATACAATATTGAAGAAAAATAAGCTATTGCCCAAATTTTTTTAAAAAAGTTAAAAAAAAGAAAAAAAAGTAAATAGATTCCTTCCACTTTTCATTGACAAGAATATTGAAAAGAAATAAAGTGTAAAAGAATGGTTTAAACTACCACAAATTTTCTAGTAAATTTAAGATCTCTTACTTTAGCACAAGAATTAAATATTTGTATCGTGAAAATTCACGTACAAGGATTTTTTGAACAAAAAGTTTTTTTTTCCATAAAGAAAAGAGAAAAGAAAAAAAAAAAAAAGTCAAGAAACAAATACACACACACACACACACATATATAAGAAAAAGGAAAAGAATATCTTTTTCCTATTATAAAGAAAAATAAAAGAATAAAAACAAAATATGATTACCAGCTAGGGCCTACATCAATATCCACTATTTACAACCGTGCAACCACACTCTATTGTTCATTATACCAATCCATACAATTTACATAGAAGTAAAAGGGTAAATTTCCACAGTTTAACAAACAGTCGTGAGCTTTGTTAGAAAGAAACAAAAATTAATTAACTTCTACGTTATATTAATTTTAAGAAGTGAAGAATATATGGTGAAAATTATAAAAGGAAGATATATAATAAAAAAGTCAAAAGTTTTAATTAAAAAAAAAGTTGTTTTAAAAGTTCACAAATTTCATGAGTTAAGGAATGAGTATAACTAAAAGATTTATTTTGGAAAGTGTGAAGGTAACATTAAATTATTTTTCATTAATTACCAAGGAAAAAAAAAAGATTAAGTGAATATAAAATTACTTTAGGTAAAGTATAAAAAAATATACAAAGTTTTTGAAATGTATATATATAAAAGGAAGAATTGTCAAGGATTATTTTTTTAAAAGAGTATAGAGGAATATTAGAGGAAGATATCTATTAAGTCAAGAAGTTTAAGTCTTATTATTATTAAATTGATATTATAATAATTATAAGGTCAATTCAAATAAAAAATGGATTTTAAGGAAGGAATATTTTCTGTTAAAATTCATCTAACTAGATGCATTGGATTATTAACATTTAGAGGAAATATTCAATAAAAAGAAGTTAGCATCCCCATTTTCCAAGGTAAGAAGAAAAATCACATAAGTATGGATGTGGCAAATCAATTAATAATTCCAAAGACAAATTTAATCGAAACAAAAGACTTTTTTTTGGTAATAACTATGACTTAAAGGACTTACCTTTGACACTCGAAGATTATAAACTCATATCAAATTTTGAGGTTACAAATATATATGAAAAAGAGGTTGATATAATCCTCGACTCGACTTGGTTAGAGATGTTGGGTAGCTTAATATTAAACCTTGAGAATTTTTTTATAATGTTTTCCTAGAAGAAGAAAAAAATAAAATTACATGATGTCTCAGTGAATTCATATTTAATAACTACATCAAAATATCTTGATCAGATCTCCAAAACACTATTGTTAGACAAACAACAATAAATACTTGATATTCAAAAGGAGTGTGACAAAATAGTCATAGACAAAGATGCAAAAATTTGTCGCCTAAAAATTCATAATCAAAGTTTACTCACCTAGATTAAGAAGATAAGGAGTGATAAGAAGATGGTAGAGAACAATTTAGAACAACTTATTAATAAGGAATCATTGGTATATAAATATAAAATGAATGAACCTATGGAACTATATAAGTCTTCAAATGGAAAAAACCTAATGGTGGATAAAGCAATTAATACAGACTCAGTCAACCTTACAACTCAAAAGAATTCAGTTGATGTAAAGAGGTCTTCACATGTCGAAGTAGAAACAAGCCAGTGCTATGAAGAAGATTCAATTCCGAGTGTTAATCAAGATGAAGTATCAAGTACACAAAGTAAATATTAGGTTGCAAGGATTCCTTATAGACATCCTAATCACAAAAATTGATACTTCAACTAATGAATGTATCCACAGAAGAAAATGAAAAATATGTCAAAAATTATTATTTCCATTACAAATGATGCTCAAGGTAGAATTTATCAGAGGAATCAAAATACATCAATTTGTCTACAAGAACCCCATCAAATCCCCATTGTGCAGAAGATCAATTTAAGGTGGGCAGACTCCCTTACAATTCGACGGTTGTTCGCATTGCTTAGAAGATCCTATCATTTCAAGTCCTTAACGATCACTAATTCATGAATAAAGAATGAGGAGACGATATTACAAGCCATAGCAAGAGATAAGTCTTCCATAAGTATTATTTGAGGACAAAGAATTTTTAAGGGTAAGGTAATGTTATGAACATAATATATAATAATAAATATAAATACATTATAATAGTTAATGAATAATTAATGAAGAGACACCTTCCCAATGAAATGTCATTTCTCGTCATGGAAGGGCACCCCTACGTGGGTATATAGGGACCTCATTCTTATTGTATCTGATGATCTCATATTTTCATATACATTTATATATATTAATTATTGTCCTTATGGATATCTTTATATTCCAAGTATTTCAGATATTTACATAGTGAACCAGGTTGGCTTACCACAAATGACAAAACCACGACCCCCCACTTTTATATCCATTTTATTTTTTTAATTTCATCTTCTTTAAGAGATTTCTTGTAAATGCTCTGAAGTTTGTTAAACAATTTGTTTTACTATTTTGTATCATATTTTAAATTATTATTAAAAAATTAATACAAATAATAATTTTTATGTGTATGTGAAACCTTGATATAAAAATACTATTTTAAATCCTTAAAACCATTTTTTTATATAAGTTTGCTAATAACATATATAGGAATGTTAAAATCATTTTATTTTTTGTTTTTTAAAAATATATATTTTTTTATTTTTGTAATTGATAGTTTGAATTGCTTTATAATAATGTATTTTATATTATTAAAGATATAGTATATAAATATAAAATGTATTTAAAAAACAATAAAAAATTATATATTCAAAATAAACACATCAAGATTTATATTGTAGAAAATTTCTAAGAAAAAGTACAAAGGATTAATATATTTTGTAAATCCATAAAGATGGAGATCTTCATGAAAATTGGTTTCATTGAGGGAGTTACAGTGCCAAACCATACCTCATAGCATCCAAACCCAAAACCTATGTGTGATATTGATAATTTTGGTGCGCATACCATAAATTTGGATTTCATCTATTCACTCGAAGGAATTCCATAGTGAATTGTGTGGAAGGAGTTCCTTCAAATGCATTTCATAAACAATTGAGTATAGTCTTACATGGAAGGAGTTCATTCGAACCTATCTATGTATCTCTCTATACACACACACAAATAAACAAATATATATATATATATATATATATATATATATATATATATATATATATATATATATATATATATATAATTGTGTGGATTATCACAACAAATTCTAGAACATATTATACTAAGTTATATTACTAAATATAGATACATATTTACTGTATAGATATTCACACAAACTTTGGTGTATACATATTCATACAAACATATTTATTCATGCAATATACTTCTGCCCGAATTTCCAATCATACATTTAATTGGTTATTTTTCTATTCGATAAATTAATAAATATGTTTGTTTGAAACGTTTATTATGTTTTTTTATTTTAAAGTTTTTTATTTTTTTATTTTTTCCCCATAGTGAAACACATTAGCATGATTTTACCCTTCTTTCAAAGGAAAGGGGTTTTTATTCTTATGTTAAAGTGGCACCAATTCCATGGCCTGAGGAATCTCACTCCACAATACATGTTTTTATAAAGTTTGGTGTGGCTTGGATGGGATTAGTACCCATACCCTACTTAAGGTTTTCAAAATCTTTGGTTTCTTCTTCAGTCCAAGAAAATGATTCCTTCTTTAATAATTCTATTATAGATGCTTCTATTTGACCATAATTGTTGACAAACTTCCAATAATATATTGCTAACCCTAATAATCCTTTATGTTTCTTCAAGGTTTTGAGAGTCTGTCATTTCCTCATAGTTTTAACTTTATTAGGGTCCACTTTAACACCTTCATGAGATACAATATGATTCAAATATTCCACTTCTTGAACCCCAAAGGAACACTTGGAATGATTTTCATAAAGTTCTCACTCTTTCAATAGTTGTAATACTCTGTCAATATGTTGTACATTTTCTTCCCAAGATTTGTTTTAGATTATTAGGTCATCAAAAAATACAAACAAATTTTTTCTAAAGAAGGGATTGAAAGTAGAATTCATCAAGATTTGAAATGTTAAGGGTGCATTAGTAAGTCCAAATGGTGTAAACAAAAACTCATAATGACCTTCATGTGTTCTAAAATCTATTTTAGGATTGTATTCCTTCCTCATTCTATATTAATGATATCATGAACAAATATACAACTTATTTTTAATTTCATCCATCTTATTTTCCACGTGTTCACTATTTTCATTCATATTCTTATCCATATTATTTTCCATTTCATCCATATTTCTTTTCATAGTTGCCCCCATCTATTTTCCATTTATTCCATGTTTTGAGTGATCCTCTTTTGCATCTGGTGATAAATCTCTTTGATTGCATCTTGAGTCATGGTTGAGCTCCTTGGAGGTTTATATGGTGAATTTAATTTTAGAGGAGTCTTTGGAGACATGTGGGAAAATAATAGTTTTCCTCATTTATGTCTTTATTAGAAATTTTGAATCACCAAAAACATATCTTCAAATAAAAAGTTATGCCAATTGTAAGACCTTTCAAGCCATTAATTTGGAGTCTTTCTTCCTAGACAACTTCCTTTTCATGTATTTATATAATTTCATCCCTTATGAGTCTAAATTTTTGGCCTATAGTACTTTGAAATTTCTTATATACAATGCCACAATTCAAACTAAAATTGGATGTGGCAAGTGAAAGTTAGGGTAACTTTCCTAAACCTTGTTTATTTTTTTCCTTTCCATGAGAGAGAACTTGTATAGAATTCCATGTGTCCTATATTTAACACCTTATTTTGAAATTTGTACTAGAAATAGTATGTACAATCCTCTTTCAAACTTAATTGGTCTCATAGAATTTGGATCCTTGTTGAAGAGTATATGAATGTTCTACCTAGAACACTTGTTTGAGACTAGTTATAGGATTAGTGAACAAACCCTCTCTTCCACAAGGTATATCTCTAAAAGTGTAAAGACCTAGAAGCTGGAATTTGAAGCATACATACCTTGATATGTGTCTTAAATAACATCAAAGTTTCTATGCTTAAAGTATCCCATAAATTATTTTTAGTGAAAATTCCAAGATGACTTGCTTGAAGAACAAAAAACCTAAGAGCGATGCTTTGATACCAAATTTTAGGATCCAATTCCTTAAAAATGACAAAAAGTCAATGAATATCATGCACTTCGAGGGGGAAACCTCATTTTACAATATATCCAATTTAAAATACAATATGATGTGTGATAAGATGATCGTAAGATTATGTCTCCTTGGTGTGTGTGTGTGTGTGTGTGTGTGTGTGTGTGTGTGTGTGACAAAAAGGGTACAATTGTTATGAAAGGGTACCATGGAGGGTTCTAGGAAACATACAATTATAATACTATAACTGAAATAATTCAATATATAGGGATTAATAATGGGTTTTACACCTAAACTGCTGCATTTTTTTGGGTCTTAACAATAGCTGGTCAACATAATGGTGAAAAATGACACGATTACCTCTCCTCTACCTGTTGACTCCTTTTTATACTCCAATCAAGTGGTTAGAGTAGTTATCCATTGGATATAGGAGGCTGGAAACTGAAGGAACCTATAAATCTCGCCAAAAATTTACTAAAGTTATATTTTTTGAGCGAAATAAATCCTTATGTGGGATAATAAATGGAAACTTGTGTATGTATGTATGTTGCATAGATGATATGGAACATACATCTCAAACATGGTTTTTTTTTAGTAATGTTTGAGTAGGAATCAAGGGGGATCAAGTCTAGAAGTAGGGAAAGGGTATGTGATTTAGGCCAATAGGGTATCAATGCATGTGAGGTGGAAAATTATGTTATAACATCCATAAATCTCACTACATTAAAATATTTCAAGAAACAATTATGGTAACTTTCCAAAAACTTGTTGATTTTGATGCCCTTAAAAAGGGTGAACATGTATAGTATGGAATGCATGCAATTTTTGTAAAAGTGATTTTAAATTTTTTATTTGAGACACTATAATTTGTATTTTTTTCAATCCCACTAGTGACACTTGATTCAAATTTCTCTAGCTTAAGAAGTGATTATTTTTTACAAAAAAACACCTATTTGAAACTAGTTTTAGGACTAGTTAGAAACTGTATCTTCTACAACTTGTAACTATGAAAATATAATAAACAAAATTTTTAAATTTTTAACCAATTTACTTCACTATGTCCTCTCTAAACCCTAAGAATTTCACTCCCAAAATATTTAGAGAAACAATGGGTGAGTTGTTTGAAGGAATCAAACTAACAACCACCTATTATAATACCAAATGGTATGTACTAAATAATTAATATATATATCCTATCCACATCAATATCAAAAAAAGTGATGCACTCTAGCTATAAAAATTTCCTTTAATAGGTAATATATTTTTTGTTTTTTTTATGAATTAAAATAAACTTATATTATTCACAAGAAAATGTAAAATATACAAATACATGGAAACTAATTAACTTTGTTATCATAAACATTGTTCAACCATGTCTCAAATTTTCTTGCATTTAATTGATTCACTAATTAGTAGGGTTTGCGAGAAAGCCTCACCCTTATTTCACTAATTTATAATGTACAAAATACGGCCTCATCAAAAGTTTTTAATCAATATCACTAACCACTAGCATGGTATCTATCGTTATAAGTCATTTTTGTTCCCCTTATGAAGATCTCAAACCAAGGATTTTTCTACTCTAATAGAATTTATGCATGTATATCATTGAATGCGTAGTATGATTTACTATCGCTACTAAAGGAAATCACAATGTAGTTTTCAAATATAATATAATTCTGTAGAGAAGTTATTTTTACAGTCTAATATGAGGGAGACATGAGGGATATGTATAATTCTTTCTATATTTAATATGGATTTATCATATGGAAATTAAAAAAATATAAATAACAAAAATAATCTTATATATATATATATATATATATATATATATTTAGTTAATTTGTTAGTTAAAGTAAATGAATAGTATAATTAAAAAATTTCAATGGTGTGCTTTCGAGTATTAAGGAGATGTATAATTTGTTTCATGTTCAACATGGAATTGGCAGTGACATACACAAACACAGAGAACCAATGTAAATCCATCTTAACATGACATCTATCATGTCTGGAGAGAAATCAAATATCTTGAAGTGATTTTGTTTTAATTGAAAATTCATGAGGAAATGCCTATACTTCAAGGGATTGAATCCCTCTTGATGCATGATAGCTATAAAGTTAAAATAAATCTATACTAGTATATTTTAAATTTTATGATGACTTATATAAGAATGATCATTGTATAGTTCATAGTAATTTGAAAAATATTGAAGCAAAGGTTTGTAATATGTTTGTAATTTAGATTAAAAAACATAAACAATGTAATTTTTAGTAACGTAAAAAGCACTTTTAAAGTTATTAAACACGTGATATTAATTTTCCATGCATTGTAATACTTAATATATAAGTATTACAAGATATATATAAGTAAATACAATATGAATATAGCCATAAATATATATGTTTTAATAAAAAAATATCTATCAAGTTTAATATTATAATATATTCATTGAAATTAGCTATTTAATAGTTTAATAATTAAAAATATTTACTACGAATTGTTATTGATTATAATAATTAATAGAAGTGAGTTGAGAGGAGCAGTAGGTGTGGGATGAATATTCAATATCCCAAAGGAAATAGTACAAAATCATATTCCTAGGTACTACAAAACATTTCAAACAACATTGATCAGGCTTATTCCCTGTGGAAACGAGTTTCCATTCCAAGAGAAGAAGAGGTTAATAAAATTTGGATATTAGGAGATTCAATATTGGTGTTACAAGAATTGATTCATAGTTCGAATATGGGAAACATTCTCTCAATGTTCTCATATCTAGAATCCCCAACGCCTTCTCAGGCTTTGAAGAAGTGCACTTTTGCATATTAAATGTGAGTTTAATACTAAGGTTAATTATTGAGATAAATTATCCTCTCTTTTAAGTTCAGTTTACCGTCATTAAAAATGGTTTTTAGGATTCCTCCCCATACATTACTATTCAATGCATCTAGTACATTTAATGACATATGACAAGTGGATATAGCTAGAGCAATGTGGTAGTGTGGAAGGATTGATTGCACATCTGGAGGATAATGGAGCTAAATAGGTAAAAAAATGTGGATTGTGTGAAGCAGGCTTCAAATGTGGGATGGATTTGGTCATGGGCTTCATTGATGATTTGGGATTTAGAGTGGTAGGTAATTTGTGGTGTGTTCTAGTGGAGGGTCTGTTGGTTTGATTATAGTATTTTGCAAGTGGTCATCGTCAGTTTTAGGTGGAAGTTTTAGAATATTCTTATCCCTCGATGTTGGTTCCTCTCCAGACCCTGACCAAGCCTCTCTTAGTCTCTATGTTTCCATTTCTTGTGTCTATTTCTGAATGAATATTTATTTCTTCTATTTTACATGTTCATAGTGGTTCTTTCCCTTTCATGTTTATTTTATTCAAAGTTGTATTTTGGGAGTTTCTCTTTTGGGATGCATGGTTTGGGGTTCCTAGTTGTGGTTTGTTGCATATTTTAAGCTGGGAAGGTATGAATTAAAATTTAGTTGAGTTAAATAAAATAATTCATTAACACAAAAAGAAAATGAAGGTGAACAACATTAATGTGATGCACATCTATGCAAAGAATGCATACTTGGAGAAATCCAATGGTGTCAATACAATAAATTCCATGAATTGTATCTCAATTCAAACATAGAGATCGATCCTTTAGAGGTCAAATGCTAGTATCTCATCTCTTTTTTTATTCTACATCACTCAAACTCTCCCTTAGTGTCTTCAATTAACAAGGGTATAATGAATTCCCATCATGGATAAAATGTTGAAGATGAGACTGGGGGTAAACATATGAAATGTATGGATGTTGAAGAAGGTTCCCTCAAACCTTTTGGAGGGAAGTAAGTCTATCATATTGAGTATTATAGACAATAATTGTTTTTCAAATTAATTCTATTATGGGATCAATTTGTCAAGAAGATAACATGTTGAAATGTATGGAATTTTTTATTGGAGAAGGATTTCGTCTTTGGCTTTTTTACTGTAGGAAAATAATCATTCCAAAGAGCCAATTTTTTTATCTCTATATGACTCTAATGTTTTCTTTAGTATACCTTCTATACATTAATAAATATTTAATTTTTAGCATTTTTTTACAAGGAAACCCTTGCAAAAAACCCTCTGAGTACTTCCCCATGATCCATGGATGGTAAATGAGATAAACCATTGGCCTGGATTATGAGGCCTAACCCGATGGGTAAATCAATTGAGGCCCAACAACATCAATAATATAGTTGGCTAGGGACTTGACCTTGAGACCTTTATAACCATAGTGTATATATATATACTAGAGACATAAAGACATACAACATAACAGAGTTATGACATATGAACATTACACTTGAGATCAATGTTTTTCATTCACAAGTTCCCGAAGGCGAGTGAAGAGGATACACACTGCTCGATACTTACTAAGACTCAGACTAGACTCTCTCTCAATTCCCGAATGAATAAATGAGAGGGGTAGATTCTTATGTATACATATTTTATCAAGTTACCGGTAATCACAAACTGGCAACTGCCTGTAAACAAAGATTCCTTCAAGTGGATGGGGCAGCTGTGGACTACAGCTATTATCTCGTCCCTTAGAGGCTCGGCCATATGGGGACCCATACCGACTTTTACGGAATGGCTTAGAAAAAACCAAATATTCGTAGATCTAAATGATACGAATATATTAGATCACATGATTACACTATGGAGTTCTACAGGAACCCACGGAACTGACGGGACACCACTGTCAGCCCGTTAGACATGAAAAGAATCAAATCATTATTATTACAAAATAGTGAGCACTTGGCCCATCATGCTTCCATACGATTGATTATGTTGTATTCAACAATGGAATCAAATGATCCATCACTATCATAGTCGAAATGACTGCTAGGTGGAGAACTGTGTTCATTTGAGAATGGTGGTAATCCGCTGAAGCATTTGTAAAAAGGAGATCCTTGCATGGTTGGTATCAATTCATCTTCAGGGACACATAAGTCACCAAAATACTCACTGGTAACTTTATAAGATTGAGGTTGTGGTGGCTCAAACTTCTCAAAATGCAACTCACTTCCTTGGAATGATAAGTTAAAAACAAACCATCCTTCATAATGAGCAGCTTCTTCTATTTCTTCTCTGAACCATTGTTTAAAAGCATCCTTACTGGCACCAAATAAATCAACATCTCTGGGAAAATAAGTCCAATATAAAATATACAGCCAACCAGACCACCAAATAGGCGTATCTTTGAATGTGGAGCATTCAAAGATTATCCAACAACAACCATCATGTTTTACTTGGAGCATTATTTTGCAATAGTTTTCATATGATATACAAGGAGTATATATGAGAATATATTTCTCTTCTTGCATTGGTCCTCCTGTGACTGATCCTCTTGCCATTATTTGGCTTTCTCTGAAGTAAGAATAATAAGATGTATCATGGTTATATTTTTGTATCTAGTTATTTAGGATATTTATATAGGCTGGACTGCTTCTAATATGACAACTTAAACAGTTAAAACAGTAACAATATTCACAATCTGTACACACTAGGACCCATTTGAATCCTGGTGGGGGAGCATCCCTTATGCTCAAGGAGGATGAAGCCATTTAATGGTTTTGTATTTGGATGGAGCAGCTTCTCTAGTAAGCAGATCAACAACACAGTTGTCTTTACCAGGCTTATAATGGATTTCAAAGTCAAATCCGTCAAGCCACAAACTCCATCGTAGAATTCTATTGTTTCCCTATTCCAACAGACATTGATTAGATAACATTCCCTTCATATGCTTCAGATATGTTCTTACAATCAAATGTATAGGTTTTAGGAACAATCTGAATTTCTTAATGCCATTTTTGACAGCAAGAATTTCTTTATGTGAAGAAGGGTATCTTGACTCGGTATCACTAAAACATCCAGAAGTATATATACAAACTTCTTTCAATTTGGGACGATTTTTCTGCAATAGTATTGCTGCCCAAGTATCATTTGAGGCATCAGTTTCTAATATGAGATGTAAGGTCATGTCTGGAAGATACATCTTAGGTAGATTCTAGATCTTCTGTTTTATTATCTGAACAGCTTGAGTCATCTTATAATTCCATGGTATAACTTTAATCAATCTTTTATGGATTATTCTGACATCTTTTGCTTGATTTTCATAGAATTGTTGGATGTAATTTAGGCAACCAAGGAACCTTTGTAGTTGTTTCTGGTCAAGAATTTCATGAGGGAATACTAAAATATTTTTCAAAATATGATCTTGGAGTTATACTTCTCCTTTGGATAGTATCAATCCAAGATACTCAATCTTTGTTTGTGCCGAACAAAGCTTAGAATGGCTGAGAACCAATTCATATTTATACAAAAGGTCATAGACAACCTTCAAATGGTGTACATGAGATTTACAATCTACAGAGCAAACAAGCAAATCATCAATATATACAATTACAAAAATAAGATGTTTGAAGATGTCGTCCATCCGTTTCTGGAACTCAGAAGGTGCATTCTTCAAACCAAAGGGCATCACTTTCCACTGATATTGGCCATTGGGAGCAACAAATGCAGTTTTATATATGTCTTTAGGGATTATCCCGATTTGCCAAAATCCGCTTTTCAAATCAAATTTACTGAAAACATTACACTTCCCAATCTTTGAAAATAGTAATTCTTTAGATGGTAAGGGGAACCTGATAGGGAGTAGAGCATCATTCAAAGCTCTATAATTTATCACCATTCTAGGTTTTCCTCTTTTCTATTCACTGTGTTTGTTGACATAGAAGGTAGGACAAGCCCAAGGGCTCCTACTTATCTCTATCAAATTTCTCTCTAAAATCTCTGTAATCTCCTTTTGATAGTATTCACATTATGTGGGAGACATGTGATTAGCAGAGGCTTTCTGTGGTTTTGGGATGTAATCTTCCTTATAGGGAAGACTGACAAAATATTTTTCTCTAGTCCAAAAGGCATTTGGATAGTCTGATGTGCAATCAGATTCTATCTTTTCTTTAATATCTTTTATCATTTATGTACCATGCTTTTCAGCATGACCAATGATCTTTTGAATATGTATCAGGCTGCTTGCAGATTTCTCAATTTGTTGGAAAGTTTGTTTTACTGCAATTCTTGTTTCATAACAAGACTTGCTAGGTACTTTAATTGTTTTGCCCAAAATTGTCATCTGTACAAAGTTACCACCAATAATAAAAGGTAAACATTTATTTACAAAATCCTGTCCTAAGAGTATATCTGCACCAGTATCATAACAGTAAAGTGTAACAGATACTTTCTCTTCCTGTATAAGTATAGGGAAATCTGGAGCAATATATTTGATCTTTATCTCAAGTTTATTGACAGCTCTAAATGAGATATCTATTGACTACCAATAATAAGATGGAATAGTTCCATGCTTAGCACAGGAATTCCTTGCACCTGTATCAAGTTGTGCATCTAAAGTGTATTGCAGATATCCTTGGACTTTTATATTTACAGGGATTACCAATCTATCATCTAATCCATTCACTTTCTTAGACTCAAATGGTTCAATTTCTTTATCTTCATTGAACATTTCTCTTTCTAATTGTTCATCTCATTTCATCTTGAGAAAGTTCAATTCTTCTTTTTGCAGTTTTAAGCTTTTCCATAAATTAGCAACTAATGCTTCTTTTTCTTTGATCGATTCTTCAAGATGGAATATAGTATTGTCTAAGGATTCATCCTCTGATAGAGTTTCCTGAATGGGTTCTGAAAACTTAACAATACTTTTTGCTCTAGACTCTTTTCTTTGTGCTG
>JZKD02S1739911.1:1366902-1385747 GCA_000966675.3 Picea glauca | reverse complement strand
TCTACCATAAACAAAATATTTCAATGTCCACTTAAGTAAAATATTTCAATATCAATTTTATGTATGTATGTATATTATTCCTTTAGGAAATGTAGAAGTTCAGTCCTAGATGGATGGACCATGGAATTCTATATTTGTTGGGGATTGGATGTAACATAATATGAAACAAACAAACAAAATTGTAGGTAATCGAAGAGGAAATAATATTTCAAAGATAGAAGGTGGTGTCTAAAGACACCATCACAAGACTTAAGAACAATGCATTATGATCAGAACATCACAATGTATATTGTAAATCTTGTACATAACAATGATATTGCCATGATTATAATGATCCATAATGTATGTTATTTATAGATTGAATATCTAACCAAATTCATTGAAATTGATAGGATATTGTCAATATATAACCATCGGTGGTTAGAATTGACTCCATCAAATCCACACTACCAAATCATCTCAACAAGAATTATCTACCAAGTTATCCATGCATCCAACTCATATTCGATTTCTTAGTTGGTTCACCCACCCAAAGAATGTCTTCGACTATTGGTTGAATCTTCAACCAATAGAATTTTCAACTACTCGAGCGACTTCTATAGATATTTGATCGATCATCCAACCGATTGTTTCTATAAGTAGGTCAATTTCCCAACTAAATAATTCTAGGAGAAGTGTCATGAACGATCTGAAGTTGATGTTCTAACACCCTGATCTAGATTATTTTGAGAACGACATGAAGACACAAATATAACCGAGATATAACAATGAAATACAAAAAAATATAGAAGAGAACACAAAATTATAGTGAAACCCAACTTCTATTACTGAATAAGATAGAAGAACATTGTAGAACACAAATTGAAAAAATGGGGTAGTTTATCTCTAAAAGGAAAGAGATGTTGGCTACACTTCATTTACAAGAAGATTTACATCACACTTCATTGCCTTCTTAAAGGGACTCCTTCACCTCAATTATATATGAGAGAGTGAGAGGAGAACAATTCTCATGATGCATGTGGGATAAATTGGACTAAGTTTATAAAATTTCATAGGCTTGTAAAATAATAGGACTTACCAGGAGGTCACCCATCCCAATACTACTCTATCCTGAGCATGATTAACTATGGATTTATAATGATATCTGATGCATTAACACTATGTTGTAGGCATGCACATAAGACCACTAGGAAATCATTAAATGATGTATGTAATTAACAAATGAAGATGACATTACATTCCATTCCCCATCAAAAAGGTGAATATCCTGGTTTATCAAAAACACTAGATCAAAATAGTGATTCAGTGGAAGAGGTGGATGGCCACCAAGATCCATTTGGATCATTCCTCCCCCCTTAGGAATAAATTTTCTCCATTGCATCGAGTTCCCTTGGTGCGTTTGTTTCCTTGATGAAGAAGTTGTCCTTCTTATCTTGTTGAAGGATGTCATGAACCTGTTGCTAGAGGAGTTGGATACATTCGACCAATCGAGCTACATGATCTACCTGAGTGTGTGAGGACTCTATCAGTGAATATGAAACATGAAGAGTATGAAGGGTTATGTTATAACCTTTCTTGAATGGACAGTGTGAAGGCACCCCCATAGGTGCAGCAATAACATCTTGGTACTCGTCTACAATCTTGTTGATCTACTTATGCTAGATAGAAAGGTCTTGGGCTGAGGTTGTAGTGGTTGCAGTGTCCTTATGTTCACCTTCTAACTGGATTGTGAATATGATAAACTTTGCAGTATGAGATATTACTTTGTGGAATTGTTTTTGTGGGACAATAGTTGGATCTACCTTTGGTATCCGGTATAGCTTCCCCCCCATAGTAACAATGATGTTACGAGGTTGATACTCATAAAAAACATGATGCCTCCACATATATGGTTGGCCTAATAGAACATAAAAAAAATTCAGTGGGGAAACATCACACAATACCTCATACTTGAAGGGCTTGATGTCATAGGATAGGCAACACTTCTCGCTGACATGAATATCTTGACCTCGATGAAGCCACCTAATGTTGCATGGTTGTGGGTGTAGTGTTGTTGTAAAATCCAACTTCTGGATAACCTCTGCTGAGATGATGTTCTTTCCGCTTTCTCTATCAACAATAAAATGAAGCGGTGTCCCCTTCACCCACATTTGTGAATGGAAGAATTGCTCCCCCTCCTCAAGATCCTCTTTTGTTGGATTGTTGTAGTTGCGATGGTAGAAATGGGTTCTGCATCAATGATCTGTCTCCTTTTATTATTTTATGAATCAGGGTCCAAGTCGGGGTTCGACTCTTTGTCTTTGAGCTCGACCACCAATGCCTATATTGAGAGACATTCATCAGTGTTTTTCCAAGGGATTTTGTGGAACTCACACCACTTTCCAGTGTCTTTCTTAGACTTCCTATTACCCTTGTTTTCCTGCATATGGTACTGGCTCTCTTGAGTTTTCCCTTCCTTGATTTGTCCATGCTTATCCCACTTACTCTCTTTCTTGAATTTATGCTCAATTTTGACTGCATATCGATAAGAAACTCCTAGTGAGGATATGTCCAAGAAATCCATATATGTTTGGATGTACATGTGTAGACCACTATAGTACTTCAAAACTAGGTGCCTCTCGGAGTCTTTGATACCCATCTTTGAGCACAAGGTATGAAAGTTGTTGGTGTAATCCAACATCGTCTGGTCTCTTTTTTGATGTAGATTTTTCCATCTCATGTATTGGTCATTGATCCAAAAAGGATCTACAGAAGGCTAAGAACAACTCAAAACTCGTAGAGGCTACTCAGGATGCTTAGAATGGCTTCAATAGATAGATAAAGGGAAAAAAATCAAAGTGCCCAAAACTCAGTTAAAATAGTATGATCGCGAAGAGAACGTTGTAATATTTCTAACGGTGAAAACAACTCCTCCAATAGAGTTATGTATTGAAATATGTTCGCGGTCAATTTTTTGTCAACCTAGCCCAGTCAGTAGGGGATGAATAAACATCCATATTGCTAACGTGAGCATCTGTATGTATGACTTCAGCATTCGTACAACACACGTGGAAGGAGTAGGAAGGTGACAGGTGGCATGTTGATGTAAACATGATGATGTCAACATGATGATGTGGCAGCACCAGACGCTTCCACGTGTCACCCAATTTTGGAATTTTTGGACCTTTCCGTGGACCAAATGGATCATGCCATGTTGAAGTTTGTACAATATGTACGGATGACGTGGCATGCTAACATGGTGTGCTAACTTGGAATGTGGAAACTTGGACTAGTGATAGGTTTCCACGTGGCTCAATCAAAGGCTTCCACGTGGCCCAATTAGAGGTTGCCACGTGGCAGGCAGGAAATTCCTAAGGACAACCCCTGAACAACAATTTGGAAAAAAATGGTTGGCAGGTCCACCAAATCTAGCGGACAATGCCAACCCTAGCCATGGTTATATCGTTTGGATACGATTCTAGAGACACAACTAAACTTGGAGGAATGGTCACATTATATATATATATATATATATATATATATACCATATATATATATATATATATATATATATACCATATAAAAAATACAAATCCAAAAGGGGAGTCTGCGGGGTTTGACGTTGATACCTCCTCCCACAACAACGCCTTAACATATCTACCCTAACAAACAGGCTACAGATTCCACATTGTAACCAACGCCTTATTCAATCCTTAAATGTTTCACCCAACTGACCACAGGTGGAGGTGCGCATACCGTATGACCATCCGACCACACATTTCTATGAAAGTACAGTCATTATTGCAAGTTGCATAGGGCAAAAAAACCGAGACAAAATTCTTCTTGGGCCTGGGAGTTCCAGATTCAGATCGAGGTATGGAGATAGTCATTTTTTGGTAATTTGATGCCATGAATTCAATGGTACTATTTGTTTTCTGATCTGAGTATTATATCTCTAGCTTGATTTCAGAGTGAGGTATACCTATGTATTTAGCCAAATTCTTTTGTTGAGTTAATGAAAGAGCCTACGCATTTGAGAGTAGGACCTGAAGATGTAGTCCACTAGGGACGAACTCTTTTATCAAGTTTTGTGTTCAGGTATGATTCTTATATATCTTTATTTTTTATCTTTTCCTTCTTTAATTGTGCACTTTAATTTATGCTCATTTAATGCAATTATTTATAAGTCAGGATGAAAAGATCTTGGATCAATCATCATAGTTTCCGACAGGGTAGAAATCCTCCTTTAGGGAATATAGAAAGTTCGCCCAAGTGGGTTCTCTTCCAGATAGTGTAGATTCATCCATGGTGTACCTCTTCCAATAACCTTCCCACAAAGATATGATGTGGCTAAGGGATTTAAGGAGTGCAAAGGTCATATTTTCACTATCGAAAGCTTTTTCGATAGAGAAATAACCTTCTAGCAGATTAAACTATTTTTCTAGAGCATTTGTATCTATCTGGCCTTCAAATAAGGGGATATCAAAATTTACTTTCACCTTGAAGGCTATCACCATTGATATTCTTCGAAGGATCCGAGAAAAGTTGTCCATCATCTCGTTCCTTTGTCACACGAGGGATTCCTAGAGAAACATATTGAAAGGATCTCATTCTCTATCATATCTCTTTTCTTTTACCATGGGAGGTTTCTCAGGCTAGCGAGAGTGGTTTTCCTCAAGCAAAACTAGATCGATACCCAAATATCTATACCCTGACCTCATCGGGGACCTACTTTCATAAATTAAAAGGACCAGACTTCTCTGATACCACTGATCCGAATTATTTTGAGAACAACATGAAGACAAAAACATAACCGGGATATAAAAATGAAATACACAAAAATATAGAATAGAACACAGAAATACAGTGAAACCCAACATCTATTACTGAATAAGATAGAAAAACATTGTAGAACACAAACTGGAAAAATGGGGTAGCTTATCTCTAAAAAGAAAGAGATGTTGGTTACGCTTCATTTACAAGAAGATTTACATCACACTCTATTGCTAGCTTAAAGGGCCTCCTTCACCTCAATTATATATGAGAGAGTGAGTGGAGAACAATTCCCATGATGCACGTGAGCTAAATTGGACTAAGTTTATAAAATTCCATAGACATGTAAAACACTAGTACTTCCCAGGCGGTCACCCATCCCAGTACTACTCTTGCCTGAGCATGTTTAAATGAAGAGTTCTAATAGGAAATGGTGCATTAATTCTATGTTGTAGGAGTGTACATAAGACCACTAGGAAATCAATACATGATGTCTATAATTAACAATAGAATGCAGTCACATATGTTGATGGAAGAGTCGCTCCCCCTCCTCAGGATCCTCGTTTAGTTGGATTTTTGCAGTTGTGACGGTAGAAGTGGGTTTTGCATTAATGATCTGTCTCCTTTTATAATTTTCTGAATCAGGGTCCAAGTCAGGGCTTGACTCTTTATCTTTGAGCTTGGCCACCAATGACTGTATTGAGCGACATTCATCAGTGTTGTGTCAAGGGCTATTGTGGAACTCAAACAACTTTCCGGTCTTTATTAGACTTCTCGTTACCATTATTTTCCTGCATATGGGACTGACTCTCTTGAGGTTGTCCTTCCTCACTCTGTCCATGATTCTACCACTTACTTAACTTCTTGAATTTCTTCTCAATTTTGACTGCATATCGATAAGAAAATCCCAGTGAGGAGATATCCAAGAAATCCATATTTGTTTGGATGTACCCATGTAGACCACTATAGTACTTCAAAACAAAGTGTCTCTCAGAGTCTTTGATACCCATCTTTGAGAGAAAGGTATGAAATATGTTGGTGTACTCCAGCACCATCTAGTCTCTTTTGTGATGCATAGTTGTCCATCTCATATATTGGTCATCATAGTTTTCGATAGGGTATAACTCCTCCTTTAGGGCATCTACAGAGGCCACCCAAGTGGTTTCTCTCCCAAATAGTGTAGATTTATCTATGGTGTAACTCTTCTAGTAACCTTCCCACCAATCTCTAACATGGGGAAGGGATTGAAGGAGAGTGAAGGTGATCTTTTCACTATCAGAAATTTTTTGGACAAAGTAATAACCTTCTAGAAAATTCAACCATTTTTCTAGAGCATCTGCATTTATCTGGCTTCAAATAAGAGGATATCAAAATTGACTTGGAACTTGAAGGGTGTCGCACTTGTGAAATGATTACTTGTTGAATATGCCTCGTCTTCCGTCATCGGTAGTATTCGAAGGATCTGAGCAAAGTTGTCCATCATATCATTCATTTTTCTCATGAGGGATTCCTCAAGAAACGTCTTGAAAGTATATCCTTCTCTATCATCTCTCTTTTATTCCACCATGGGAGGCTTATTGGGCTAGTGAGAGTGGTTTTCCTCAAGGTAAACTAGCTCGAGACCCAAATATCTATACCCTGACATCATCGGGGACCTGCTATGAGAAATGAAAAGGAGGAGACTACTCTGATACCACTGATCTAGATTATTTTGAGAACGACATCAAGACAAAAATATAATTGAGATATAACAATGAAATACACAAAATTATATAATAGGAGAAGCTTCAGGGAGTTTTGGGCTCGGGGGCCAGGAATCCTTACGGAATCGTGGAGCTAGGGAGCCAGATAGGCTTTGTTCCTAGCTGGCAGGAGGTTAGATGGTTTTGGGAAAAGTATCACACAGAGTTGGAGGGCGATATCAGTAGCATCAGATAGAGGTCTGTATTTTCGTTATTCTGCTCTGTTATGTAATTTATTATGATCTTCTCATAAATTTTAATTATGCTGAATGGTTATATGTTGGTTATGAATTGTTATATGCTGACTAAGGAATTGTAAAGATGTTAGGGAAGCACTTCTCTTATTAATTTTTTTTTTTTATAAGGCTATGTTGGAAGAGATCTTGCAAGTGGGTTCTGCATAAATAATTTGTCTCCTTTTATTATTTTCTAAATCAAGGTCCAAGTCCGGGTTCGAATCTTTGTCTTTGAGATTAGCCACTAGTGACTGTATTGAGTGGCATTCATCAGTGTTGTGCCAAAGGCTGTTGTGGAACTCACACCAATTTCCGGTGTCTTTATTAGACTTCCCGTTTCCATTATTTTCTTGCATCTTGGACTGGCTCTCTTGAGGTTGGCATTCCTTTCTCTTTCCATGCTTCTTCCACTTACTCTGTTGCTTGAATTTCTGCTCAATTTTGACTACATATCAATAAACAACTCCCAGCGAGGAGATCTCCAAGAAATCCATCTTTGGTTGGATGTACTTGTATAGACCACTACAGTACTTCAAAAACAGGTGTCGTTCAAATTATTTGATACAGATATTTGAGCAAAAGGTATAAAATATGTTGGTGTACTTCGACACAGTGTTTTCTCTTTCTTGATGTAGATTTGTCCATCTCATGTATTGGTCATCATAGTTTTCGACAGGGTATAACTCGCCCTTTAGGGCATCTACAAAGGTCTCCCAATTAGGTTCTCTCCCAAATAGTGTAGATTCATCCACGGTGTACCTCTCCTAATAACCTTCCCACCAATCTTTGACATGGGGAAGGGATTTAAGGAGACCAAAGGTGATATTTTCACTATCAGAAATTTTTTGGACAGCTTAATAACCTTCTAGCAAATTCAACCATTTTTCTAGAGCATCTGCATCTATTTGACCTTCAAATAAGGGGATATCAAAATTGACTTGTACCTTGAAGGTTGTCGCACTTGCGAAATGGTTTCTTGTTGAAGATGCCTCGGTTGTTTCCATCGATAGTCTTTGAAGGTTCTAAGAGAATTTTTCGATCATCTCTTTCCTTTATCGCACGAGGGATTTGTTGAGAAACGTCTTGAAATTATCTCATGCTCTGTCATATCTGTTTTCTTATTCTATGGGAGGTTGCTTGGGATAGCGAGAGTGGTTATCCTCAAGCGAAACTGGATCGAGACTCAAATATCTATACCTTGACCCTATCAGGGACCTGCTCTAAGAAATGATAAGGAGAAGACTGCTCTGATACGACTGATCTAGATTATTTTGAGAACGACATAAAGATAAAAATATAACCTAGATATAACAATGAAATACACAAAAATATAGAAGAGAACACAAAAATACAGTGAAACCCAACTTCTATTACTGAATAAGATAGAAAAAAATTGTAGAACACAAACTGGAAAAATGGGGTAGCTTATCTCTAGAAAGAAAGATATGTTGGATACACTTCATTTACAAGAATATTTACATAACACTCAATTTCCTTCTTAAAAGGCCTCCTTCACCTCAATTATTTATGAGAGAGTGAGAGGAGAACAATTTCCATGATGCATGTGGGATAAATTGGACTATTCTTATAAAATTCCATAGGCATGTAAAACACTAAGACTTCCTAGGTGGTCACCCATCATAGTACTACTCTAGCTTGAGCACGCTTAACTGCAGATTTCTAATGGGATCCAGTGCATTAATGCTATGTTGTAAGAATGTACATAACACCAATAGGAAATCATTAATTGATGTTTGTAATTAACAAATGAAGATGATATTACATTCCATTCCGCATCAAAAGGGTGAATATCATGGTTTATCAAAACCATAGGCTCAAAATAGTGATTCAGTGGAAGAGGTGGGTGGCCAATGAGATCCATATGGATCACACCCCCCAATCACCACATGGATCTAGAGATTGAGAAGGTGAAATTACATCATTAGGACACCCCACCATAATTGCATATTCCTGAAGTGATGCAGGAGAATCATTGTCACTCGCGTGGAGAAAGACCTATCAACATCTAGGAACCTATACGAGAGCTTTGTAATCCAACAAGCTCAACGCTGGCAGTTACAACAAACATTTTGAAGCTGCCTTAACTCAACAACAAAATTAATTTTGGAGGCACGCTTGAAAGGAGGCCAAGAAAATATGGAGGCATGCTTGGACGATTACGAGCGAAATGGGATATTCCACTATGTCTCTAGAATGCGACTGGTCTATATAGTCGTTAGGATAAGTTTTAGAGTAGACAAGTAGCGATTGAGAAAACCTAAGAACCCTATGAGATAAATATAATTTGTGTACACCCAAATGAGGCTAGTTAGTCAGTTGCTAGTTGGTAGTGGTTGTAGAGCAGATGTTAGCTGGAAGATGGTAGAAAATTGAGGTTTTTAGTTGTTGTTCATTTACAGTTGTAACCATTTTTTCATTTTGGAATAGAACAAAGGAAAATTGATCCAATGCATAGTGTGACCATTGTTTGCAATTCTTTGTATTATGTTTTCATGAATGAAAGAATGAATCTAATTGTGAGTATATGGGACTGTGAATGTTGGGATGAGTTTCAATTATTTCTCTTATGTTGAAGTAGTGCAAGGTGTGCACACATAACGCAAGGAGTGTGTTGACGGAACCTGTTTCAGATATGAAGCTCAGAAGAGATAACACAAAACTTTCCCTTTGCAAGGAATGAAAAGTGACTAGTGCAAGGAGTGCACAGTCATATGCAAGAATCCAAAGACTTGTGTAAATATCTGGTGCAAGGAGTGAACATATCAGAGACTCGACTAAGTGTCGAAGAGGCTTTGCAAGAATTCGAAGAACCAGTAAAGGAGAATGACAGGAGGGCGAGAGGAATTTCTCTTTGAGAAATCCTAAGGATCTGAGTTATCGAAATCCCTGAAATGGAAGGAGTGTGTGAGAAATCAAAGTCTTCACAAGACCAAGCTCAGGAGGAGTAAAAATTTTCATAGTGTTAAAGAGATCCAAGAATCAGACTCGTCGAAGGAGAAAAGGTTCAAAACCTTTGAACACCCAGAAAATATTCTAGTTCTGAAGATAACGTCAGCATCGGGGGGAAAAGATCTCAACCGTTTGATATGAATGCTAGAAAATCAAAACCGTCCATCAAGGGGGATGCGTGGTGAATGATCACCATTTCGTTGACTCACATTATGGAGAATTCAAATGGATGAGCACTAAGAACTCGTGAATCCCAAATTCATGACTTGAACTCAGCCTTTGGATGTAGGAGAGATTTGGACCATTGATTGTCCAGGTTAAAGTATCGAAATTTCGGGGATCCGAGGACCGGAGGTGATAAGTCTTTCGACTTCGCAAAAACATGAAGTCACAAAATCATTGTGACCATCATATTTGAGGAGAGATCTGGATCAACGATCCAAAGTCATTGATATTTCGTCTATCGGGAGAACGGAGGCAAGGAAACTCCGAAGTCACGAAATGTGAAATGATGATTTGATCGCAGCCGTCGATCAAGGGAAAATCTAGACCATAGATCTCAGGTCATCGTGATTATGGACATCAGGTGAATGGAGGTAGAAGTGCTCCCATAGTCGAGAAATGATAAATCATGACGCACCTTTCACTCAAGCGCGTGGTCACCGTCAGTGGTCAAAAGAGAGGAAGGGTTTAGCAGAAAGAATCTACCACTTGTTTGGAATTGAAGTTCAAACAACGCCCAGGCGAGAAGTTGCGGGTCTCATATGACCTGCACATTCGGGGAAAGGATTTGTGTAAGTGGGTTTGGGGTCTAGCAGGGACCCAAATATTTAATCAAACTCAATTTCTTGATCGATCCTAGACCGGGACGTCACACAACCCTTAGGAGAGAAGGGGGGTTTGCATCAAGTGGTATCATAGCTAGTTTTGATTGCAGACAACAAGCAAAAGAAAGGAGAAAAATAACTCAAAGTTGTACTCTGTGTGTGATAGACAGTCATCATAATGCCACCAAGGAGATGAGTGGAACAACCTTTGGCCAATCAAGCTATAGAAAGGGAGAAGAGAGAACTGTGTGCAAGATTATAAGCGATGGAGGCAGTGGAGAGATGAGCATTTGATGCTGGAGACATCAGTGATGCAGAGAGAGAAGAAGCAGTGGGAGAGAATGTCGTCGTAGAAGTTACAGGAGAGGATGTTGTTGAAGAACGCTTGCTAAGAGCAGTTTCCATATTGGGAGGCAGAGCCAAGATAGAGGTCCCAATGTATGAAGGAAATTTAGTTGCCGAAGAGCTATTCGATTGGATAAGCTCCATGGAAAAATATTTCGACTATGAAGAATTTGATGATGAAAGGAGGGTGAGACATGGCATCACCAGACTAAAAGAACATGCAGCACTATGGTGGGATGAACTGGAGGCTGAAAGGAGAAGAAAAGGAAAGAAAAAGATAAATATTTGGGACAGAATGGTAGCTAAGTTGAAGGCTAAGTTCATTCCCAAGGACTATCAGATCAATATGTTCAGGAAGATGCAGAACCTGAGACAGAAAGGTATGAAAATTGAGGAGTACACGGATGAGTTCTATAGTTTGAACATCAAAACTGGACAAAGAGAGAGATGAAGAAAAAGTTTCCATATATATAAATGGCCTGAGATATGAAATCTAGGATGAACTCGACATGATGTCAGTAAGGACAGTGGAGGATGCTTATCAGTTTGTGCTGAAGGCAGAGGAGACATTGGCCAGAAAACAAAGCCAGGAAGGGAGAGGTAAAACCTCGGTCCCAAGAAAAAGCAAGGGATTTACCCATGACAGAGCACATAAACCTAAGGATGAGACTGAGAAACCACATAGTCACTCGGAAAGAGGAGGAAGTTCCCGAGAAAGATAGGGTGGTGGAAGAAATTCCTCTAGAGGAAGAGGAAGAAGAGGAGGAGGAGACATAAGATATTATGTCGGTGGAAAGATAGGACACATGTCTTGGGAATTCCCCGAGAAAATGAAAGGAGGAGGTGAAGCTCACATTTCAGAAGCACGGATAAGAGATGTTGAAGCAGAAGGACCAGAGGATGGAAGATCCTTAATTTTGAGGAAGGTTCTCTTGAAGCCAGAGGTAGAAGTTGAAAAGCCAGTGTAGAGGAATAGTCTCTTCAGAAAAGATTGAAAGACTAAAGATAGTTTATGCAAGGTGATAATTGACAGTGGGAGCATTGACAACTTAGTATCCACAAATATGGTGGAGAAATTGGAGCTCAAGACAACTGCACATATGGATCCATACAAAGTCTCATGGTTGTAGAAAGGACACCAGGTAATGGTTACTAAACAATGCTTGGTTGAATTTAAGATAGGAGGATATAGAGATGAAATTGTGTGTGATGTAATTCCCATAGATGTATGTCATATTCTATTGGGAAGACCATGGCAGTTTGATAGAAATTTCATTCACAATGGGAGGAAAAATACATACACACTAGAGAAGAATGGTAGGACACACATGTTTTTTCCAATAGAGGAGAAGAGAGTGAAAGAGGAGGCCAACACAAGAATACTTCTTATGAGTGGCAAGGAACTCCTGAAATAAGTCAAAGAGGAACATGATATCAATTTGTTTGTGGTGAGGAAACCAAGATTTATCCTTATAAGTACTTTGATGTAGGATTTGCCTGAAGAAGTTCAGGAATTGTTGGATAATTTTGCAGACATAGTGGTGGATGAGATTCCTAACTCATTTCCACCCATTAGAAGTATTAGTCACCATATTGAATTGATACCAGGACAAAGTCTGTCAAACAAATCAACATACAGATTGACACCTCGAGAGAATGAGGAAGTGAAGAACCAAGTCTAGGAATTGTTAGATAAGGGTTTGGTCAAAGAGAGCTTGATTCCATGTGCAGTACCAACTATATTGAGTCCAAAGAAATATGGAGGATGGAGAATGTGTATAGAATCAAGAGACATTAGCAAGATCACCATCAGGTATAGATTTCCTTTGCCGATATTGGATGATTTAATGGACTGTCTAAGTGGAAAAAAATTATTTTCTAAAATAGATTTGAAAAGTGGATATCACTAGATCAAGATGAGAGAAGGTGATGAGTGGAAAACAACCTTTAAGACAAATGAAGGTCTGTATGAGTGTCTTGTCATTCCATTTGTCTTAACAAATGCCCCAAGTACTTTGATGAGGCTGATGAATGAAATACTGAAAGATTTCATTGGCAAGTTTGTGGTTTTGTATATGGATGATATATTGATCTTTAGGAGGACTAAAGAAGAGCATTTGAGGCACCTGTAATTAGTGATGAGGAGGCTGCAATAGGAGAAGTTGTTGATAAATCTAAAGAAGTCCTATTTTATGAAGACAAAGACCATTTATTTGGGTTTTTTGATCTCTTCAAATGAACTGAAGATGGATCCAGAGAAGGTGAAAGTAATCAAAGAATGGTCGTCACCAAGGAGTATGTTCGAGGTAAGGAGATTCCATGGATTAGCGAGTTTCTATAGGAATTTCAATAGAGACATCAATGGAATTTGTGCACCAATGATGTATACAGTGAAGAAAAAGCACAAGTCTTTTAAATGGACAGAGGAAGGTAAGAGGAGATTCAATATACTGAAGGAGAAAATAATAGAACAACCAATTCTAGTCTTGCCAAATTTTGAAAAGACATTTCAGCTGAGATGTGATGCAAGTGGAGTTGCAATAGGAGTATTTTTGAGTCAGGATAATAGATGGGTTGCCTATTTCAGTGAGAATCCTAATGATACCAAGAGAAGATACTCCACATATGACAAGGAGTTTTACGCCACAATTCAAGCCTTGAATAAATGGAGACATTATCTTGTCCCATAGGAATTTGTCTTGTATAGTGATAACCAAGATTTACAATTCATAACTAGGCAGGAAAAATTGAATCAGAGGCATGCAAAATGGGTTGAGTTTATGCAGATTTTTTTTTTTTCATAAAACACATCACTGGGAATGCTAACAAGGTTGTTGATGCATTAAGTAGGAGATGTTTGATTCTGCAGGAATTTCAGGTGAGGACCTTGGGGTTTTAACATCTTAAGGACATGTATTATGATGATACAGATTTCAAGGAAGCATATGAAGCATGTGTGAACCATGTGTTGAGAGACAGAAGCCAGTGGACATAGTACATGATTCAAGAGGGATTGTTGTTCGAGGGAAATCAGTTGTGCATACCAAAATGCTCAATGAGGGATAACCTTTTGAAAGAAAAACATAGCGGAGGATTGGATGGACATTTCGGCCATGATAAAATGTTTTCATAGTTGAGCAGTTCATACTATTGGCCAGGTATGCGAACGGAAGTGATAAAGTTTGTGAAAATATGTAGAATATTCCAACATGCAAAAGGGAAGAGACATAACACTGGATTGTATCAACCATTTCCAATACTAGAGAGGCCTTGGGATGCAATAAGCATGGATTTTTTGTTGGGACTACCAAGAACACACAAATATTTTGATTCCATATTTGTGGTGGTGGATAGATTTTCAAATATGGTACATTTTATCCCATGCTAGAAGACCAATGATGTAACACATGTTGCAAATATTTTTTTCAAGGAAGTTGTAAGACTTCACGGCCTACCAAAAAACATTGTCTCAGATAGAGACACAAAGTTTGTTGGTCAACTTTGGAGGACAATATGGAAGAATTTGGGGACAAATTTGTCCTTCAACTCAACTTATCATCCTCGAACAGATGGATAGACCGAGGTGGTAAATAGAAGTTTGGGAAACTTGTTGAGGAGTCTGGTCCTTGAACACCATAATCAGTGGGATCATATTCTGCCGCAAACAAAATTTGCCTACAATGACTCACCATATAGGAAATCTGGAAATATCCCATTCCAAATATTGTAGGGAATGAAACCCAGGGGAGTATTTGAGTTGAGATACTTGGAACAGAGTAAGATCAAGAGCACTCAAGCAAAGGATTTTGCTACAGAAATGAAAAAACTCCATAGCCAGATCAGAGGACAGTTGCAGGGTTCTAACCAAGAGTACAAACATAGAGTGGATCAGCACTGCAAAGAACTTCAATTTGAAGTAGGAGATCAGGTTCTGGCACATCTCAGGAAAGAAAGGTTCCCTAGGGGGACATAGAAAAAGTTAAAGATGAAGAAGATAGGACCATGTAATATCTTAAGGAAGTTTGATGAAAACTCTTATGAGATTGATATACCATATGGTGTGGGCATATCTCCCATATTCAATGTCTCCAACCTATATCCTTACAGGAAGGATGACAAAGAGGGGTCAGAAGATCAAGAAAATATCCAATGGGAGAAACAAATGCATGTAGTAGAGAAGTCACAGATAGAGAATATCGTTGATCATAAGATTGAAAAAAAGACCAGGAGAAAGATATTGTTTGAATATCTATTCAAGTGGAAGGGACACCCAATAGAAGATGTCATCTGGGAAAATGAAGATGCCATCCAGAAACATGGAAAGTCAGTGTAGGAGCTCATGGACAAGAGTCCATGAATGTTTTTCAAAGGGAGTATGATGTAGGAGCATCACTGTCACTCGCATAGAGAAAGACCTATCAACGTCTGGGAACCTGCACGGGAGCTCAATGCTGACAGTTACAACAGACATTTTGAAGCCGCCTTAACTCAACGCCATAATTAATTTTGGAGGCACGCATGAAACCAGGACAAGAAAATATGGAGGCACACTTGGACGGTTATGAGCGAAATGGGAGATTCCACTACGACTCTGGAATGCGACTGGTCTAGTGTTGGTAGCCAATTCAATTTTTTCTATTGCCCTACAAGCTTCCTACACCTATGTCTTCTGACCTTCAAATTATTGTCTCTTTTGTTTTAATAGACGATATTTTCATTTCTTGCGACACCTGCAAATTGGTCTACATTTAGTTTTCACGACTGTAAGCATGAAAACTCCTCCATCGTTATTTGAACTGTCATGATATTCTCATTGATATTCTGAATGGCACTTACCTTTGGTTTATTATTGTGTGGCTAAATGAATTTTCAAACTATGCCTATTTGGACATTTTGGTTGCATAACTTAAACTGGTAAGGCATTGAGCATGAAAATTTTGTTTTTAACACTTGCCTAGCCATTAGATTGCATAGGGGTCATGGTTTATTTTGTGTTTATATAATGTGATCCTTATTATTATAAGCTCTTGGCTTGTCAAATGTTAGCAAATCGATTGTCACAATGTTTTATAAATGTTTAATTACAAACTTGTACAATGGCACATATTTAACATTCGGGTTTTGAACATTCATGGTTTGAAATAATACATTGGCGCATTGGTATGTTATCCACCGTTTGATTTTTTGGTTGACCGATCAATATGGTTTGAACTATGTTTTGATTGATTGAATGGAGGTTGTACTTTGTCATTAGTGCTTTGCATGGCGGTGAATAATCCCACCACCCTTGCACGCACACATTAATGTTTCCCCTTTGATCATTCATAGTTGTTAACCCAAACAACTTTTCTCCTGTGTGTTGTTGTTTTCGACCCAAACCCTGACCATGTGACCACACCATGGCTCCAGTCGTGAGGGCTGAACCAAATGGTAGCCAAGCTCTGTTGATGTTCGACAGTGCTCACAGCGACCTTGATGAATTTGGATGGCTCCCGTTCATACAAAAGTTTGATGGTTTTAATCCCTACGTGGCTCGGCAATTCGCATTAACCTTTGATGGATGTCGAGCCAAGGTCGGGGATGTCCAATTGGAAATTAATGAGCAATTTCTCAGTTTATCTACGGGTCTGCCTGCCACTGGACAATGATGGTCCAAGAATTACAAAGTGGAAGAGGTCTCGTGGACACTGCTCTTCCAGTCGCGTAAGGTTAGCTCCTGTGATAAAGGTTTGCCTGCAAACATGATCAAGAAACGTTGGCACGATTTGCTGATGATAATCAAACAATTTATCACTTGCGAGGGTCGGTATGGTTTTGTTTTCTTACACCACCTTCGTTTACTTATGGTTTTCATGGGCTATGAGCTTAATATGCCTTATTACTTGCTTAGAATCCTGTTCAAAATGTCTAAGAGATACAAAAGGAACCAGGCTGATAGTATCCTCTTTCACTTCGGGCTGGTTAAAATTATTGTTGTTTATCATTTGGGGTTACACCGAGACTGTTGGAATGATTTTCTTACTCGCAATAATTTTGAGGATTCAAATCCACCACAGGTTGACAAACTTGTGGTGAGCGAGCACAAGTCTGTACCACCGGTACCCTACAGTATTCTGTTACCTAAACCCTTACCCGACTCACCTATCGACCTATCCCACTCTGTGACCAAGGATGTCGAAAATGTTAAGCCCGTGGGCAAGAAACCTAAATCCAAACCTACTACGAATTCCAAAGGCAAAAAGAATGCCCGTTTAATCTATCGAATGGCAAGAAACAAGCCGAAGTCCCTTGTCAATCCTAACCCTATCGTGTTAAGCGAGGATTCTGATTCAGAGGTTGAACATTTTTTGGCAAGTGAATATCCCTATTTGGAAGGTCTTTGTGCCAAACCCTCATTTGACTTCGTGTCGAACCTACCACCTTTCTTGCAAAACAACCCTAATTACCCTGGCATTAATCTGCCATGTAAAACCCCCGGTGATTCGTCAAAACCCTCTCCTTCTCTACCTCAACCTACAACGCCACCCTGTGATTAGTGCGGCTTGTGGTTAGAAAGGTAATATCTTGATGTGCCAATGTTATAGTCCAGAATTCATTCTTTGGAGGATCAAGGTGCACGGCTTACCAATCAAAAGGCTGAGCTTCAAACCACTGACAAGAAACAGAGGAAAACAGGTTCTATTTTGTTTAAGAATGTGGAGTCAGCTACAGTAGTCGTGAATTCAAAATTGGCATAGCTCGAGCAGCCTCACTGGTATGTCTATCACATGCTTATATAACAAACTCATAGCTCTGTTTACAGTTTGGATTTTCTCTGTCACATTATATGCATTATGTACATAGTTTTGTTTTGGTTGATCGAATTTCATTTCCCAGTTTAGCTTTGATTGGATTGTGTTCGATTCGATTGATCGTGGTATGGATTTGATTGTTTCGATTTGGCATAAATTGGATACTCTGTTGCTAATTTAAATCGCTTCTATCCTTTCTAAACACAAGTTGTTTCTCGTATTTCAATTTTGAACACAATCAATGTTTCGATTCGAATTGGTTATATTATATACGATATGGTTGACAATAATGGTTAACTGTTACGATTTTATATCCATATGATTTTTGATCAACAGGGATACAATTTGGGTTATGTTCGATATGATTCTGTTTCGTGGATAGATACAATTCATAACAGTTGTACACAGCCGATTGATTCGCATTGTTTTAGTCGACCGTGTTATCAGTTCGATTCGTATTGTAATGAAAATGTTGTTTGAATTGCAATTTGAGGAACGAAATTGACTGTATCCAGTCTCACGATTTGTTTCTATAATTAAACTCAGTCGTATTCATTTTGATTATAACTTCTGTTGATTCTATTAAGATTGAGATCATGATCTTTCCTGTTTCCTGTGCAAGGATCAATCACAAATTTTATTGGGTCGATGTTGTTGAAGTATGATTTCGTTACACATAATCGTAACAGTTTTTCCATCTATGCATTCGATTGAATGATATGAATTCTTGTTATATCATTATAGTTGTGTTGGATTAGATCATATCACATACGATATCACTCATTGTTGATTTCGTTTGAATTGAAACAGTTTTGTTACTGTTGACCCGATTTTATGGTAACAGTGAAGCATAGTACTCCTACCTCTGTTTTCGATTGAATCATTTTTGGTTTTGTTTAAATTGAATGATAAAATCATGTGAGTCATTAGTGATTCATTTTTAATGTTTATTGGAAGAAAATTGAATTGAATTATTTTAATGAGATTTGATTTGATATTTGTTTCATCATGTATGTATTTTTAGACTAGTTACAGAATCAGATGATTCTGTAGCTAAGTTTGTTAGATTGGATTTTTATTGTTTTGTTACTGAAATATCTTTCTAACTTGATATTTTTGATCTATTGCAGATGAATTTGAAATTACAGTGGATTTGATGAGCAGTTAGGGGATATTTCAAAG
>JZKD02S1739911.1:1323968-1348722 GCA_000966675.3 Picea glauca | reverse complement strand
CAAAGTAATTTCTAATTGTTGAAAAAAGGGGAATATTGATTCACCCCCCCTCTCAGTATTTCCAACAATTGGTATCAGAGAATGTGCCTTCAACATATTCTAACAATTGGAAGGTATATTATGAAGATGGATCAACATGAGGGAATGTATAAAAAAAAACACCATTGTTCAATGGAGGTGGCTATGCTCTATGGAAAATAAGAATGAAAATCTTCATGTTGGCTCTTGGTTTTGATATCTAGCAATCTATTGTAGGTGGTTACACTACACCAACTAATCCACCCACGAATGTTGTAGGAAATAAAATATGCAATGACAAGTCAAGAGAAGTTAATGAAATTCTAGGAGGGTTGATAAATTCTATATGTGTGAAGGTTATGCATTGTAAGTCAGCTAAAGAAATCTGGGACAAATTGGAGATTGTATATGAAGGAGATATCAAATTCAGGTAAGAGAAACTATAGACCTATAGAAATCAGTTTGAAAATATGAAAATTAAAGAAGAAGATAACATTTTTGAATACTTTCATAGGGTAGATGAAGTGGTTAATTCAATCAAAGTAGCCAGATAATAACTTAAAGATAAACCTATTGTGAAAAATATACTAAGGTCATTACCTATGAGATATGATGCCAAGATTTCTACAATTGAAGATAAGATTGAACTTGACGCACTCACAGTTGATCAACTTCATGGAATTTTTACAGCATATGAAATGGGAACAAGGAATGATAAGCCATCAAAATATGAAACAACCTTTAAGGCATCTAAAAAAAGAAGAAACATGAACATATGTATCATGAAGATCATTAAGAAATATCAGATGTAAAAGAGACCAGCTTTATAAAGAAAATCCAAAAAGGATTTGAAAAATATAAATGAAAGTTCCCTTTCAAATGTTTCAATTGTGGCAGAATTGGACACTGCTAAAACATGTCCCTATCCCAAGTAGGACGAAAATGATGAAGAAGTTCATAACCAGAAAAACCAATACAAGAACTTTTTTTATAAGAAAAACAAAAACTTATACTCTAAAGAAGACACCGACTCTTCAGACATGAGTGAAGATGAAGATTCAAATCTCCTATTTATGGGAATGAACACTCAAAATAATGTTGTAGATGATGAAGAAAACTCAGAATTTGAAGGAGAAATGAACCTATAAGAAGAATTGATTATTGCTCTGGAGGAACTAAGAAAGTATAAAAAGAAGAACAAGCTACTCGGGGCATAAATTCAAGAATTTGAAGAATCACATCAATCAAAAGAAATAGATGCATCAATAAATATCAAAGAATCAAAGAAGATCATCAATGATTTAAAATACCAGCTCCTGGAAGCTAATAAAATTGAAAAGGTCATTTTAAAACAACTTAGTGATAAAAAAAAGTATGTGCGAAACTAGAAGTTGAGATTAAGCTGCTAAAAAATGAACTTGAGAAAGAAAAGAAGAGATCAAAATTTCGAAATAGTTCAAAGATCTTGGATGAAATTATCAGTAGTCAGAGGTCACCAAACAACAATATTTTTTTGGGATACACCGAAGACTCAACTTCTACATCACAAGGATCTGTCAAAAGACCAATCAGTTACGTAGATGCTTTGAAGGGATCCCTAAGAAGAGAACATAATAAAGCAAAGATGATACCATTGAAAATTGTTCTGCATAAAATTAAATCAACATTCCCTAATAAAGTAAAAAATTACAGGAAGAATAAAATCACCAGAAGGAATCCCCCTAATAAATATCTATTTATTGGATATAGTTACTCTTGCAATAATTTTTGATGTAGGGAAGTACACTGCAAATCTTATGGACCATACAATTGTAGAAATGTCCAAATATATAAGAACAATAAGTACAATAGAGAGAAGAGAAACTGTAACTCATTTTTTCCTTTGCAAAAGTACAACATTGAAGGTTACAAATGCAACAACTATAGTGACGCAGAGAGGTCCAGCCTCACCCCGAAGGGTCTCTTTCCCTGACCTCCTGCTCACAGGATGGATTAAATTCCCCTTCTGTTGAGCTGAAGCGGCTCTTTAGATTCCTGAGTGGAATCACTGTGCAATACCCGTTCCACAGGTCCTTATTTCAACTCCTCGGCCTTATTCACTTTACCGAGGTTATCCCCGACTCTAGTATCGGGGTTCGAGGTTTCGACATTCCCGCTATCGAGAGTCACAGTCCTCTCGAATATTCGATTTGCGATGAGATCCTTTCACGCGCGATCCCTCCTGAACTTAGCTCCAGTCGCATACGACCAGACCTCGGCGACCGTGGCCTTACCTCCCTCGTGACCTTGCAACTCACTATACCAAGCTCTTGATTTTCCAACTCTCGACACCCGATGTGCCGAAGTGTCGAGGTGCCGAGAGTTGACCTTTCAACGATCCTTTGTCTCGCTGAGACTTCAGACCTTCGCAACTCGTGAATCCTAACACCAATGCTTTGGAGCTTCTCGCGGTGAGATCCTGAGGTCTTCGTGCCACCTGTATTCCACTTCACCACTTTGTTATGGCCACCTATCCTCCAACGGTTGGAATCTCTCTCCTCGCGAACTCGCAATCCCTGTGGTCAAACTATGGATCCTTTTCTCCAGAGGCTTCGATGCACGATCCCACGTGCGGATCCAATGGTCCTCCCGCAATTCAGATCCAACGACTATCTTCTTCTCGCTCCTTGCGTCCTCACAACTTGGGATGCCCAACACTTGGGCCTTTAACCTGCGAACCCCGAGTTCATGAGATCTCTTGATCTCTTCCACGCGTCCTCTCAATTGGACGATCTAGATCTCCTCGATACTTCGCTGCCTCGTGAGCTCGTGCCTCTTAACACCAACCACTTGGGCGTTCGCCCTGCGAACTCTCGAGTTCGCGATATCATATAGATCTCTACCACCTATCCTCTCTAGATGGATGGCTCCTGTCTTCTTGCCACTTCGCTACCTCGTGTCCTCACACCTCGTGACCTTTAACACCCAAACCTTGGCTCTTCTACTCACGAGCTTTCGAGATGTGAGGTGCCACTTGTCCACCTATCTATTCCTATGGTCCCACACCGTTCTCGAGTGCTGATATCTCGAGATGATGTCAGCTAGGCCCCACACATGGAGCTTTCTCCTCCTCGCCACTCATTAAGTTGAATTCCTGCCTCTTCCAAACTCCAGTGCTCGAGGTCCCGATGTGGGTAATCTCGTGACACGCATCCGCTCCCAAACGAACGGTTCAGGTTCTGTCGGCTAATCCAATGGTCGATGTTGCTCCTCCCGAGCTTCCTGTGCACTTGCTCCTACACGTAACCTCTACGCAGCTTCTCCCGATCCAACGACTGTCAGGATTTCCGAGTGAGATCCGACGACTGTCGGTGTCCTCACTATGTTCCCTTCCTGAGCTCCCTCTGGATGTGAACTTCCCAATGGTCCAGATCTCTTCTTCAGGCCAATCTGACGGCTATCGTCGCTCCTCCTGAGCTGTTGCACTTCCTTCCCAGACTTGGAAGAAATTCACGTTCTCAAAGGCTTCGACCTTTGTTCTCTTTTCCCCTGCGAGTTCTACAATCTTTGAGCCTCGCCGGTGCGCGTAAAAGCGTTGTTCCTTTTGGGATTTTTCCTTTCGAATCCTTAAAGCATTCCGACATCTGCGCTCCTGCAGAGTCTTCTCATGCACCTATGTGCTATCTCTTCTGAGCTTCTGAGAACACTCATATCCCTTAGGGGATTTCGCCTTCTTTCCTCCTCCCACAGATGGAGAATATAATGCCTTCTTGGCTATCCTTCTTCTCAAGTCTCTTCTTGAGTACTTCTGGGTATTCAACAACCCAGTGAAGGTCCTTCAGTGGACTCTCCCTTCACAACAAAGAACTCAAAGAGTTCTCTTCACCTCTGTTCCTATATGCACACTTCCTCGATGCCCTCCTGGCGGAGTATCTTCTCCTGTGCACCACTGTACACACACTCAATGTCCTCCTGGCAGAGCTTCTCAGAATCCTCAGTGATTCTGGTCTTCTGAACTCACAACATAGTTCCTTCTCTGTGCACTCCTTTCACTTGTGCTCAATGCCCACCTGGAAGAGCTCTTATAGAACTCCTCAGAGCTTCTGTCTCCTTCAACTCTCAACAGAGTCCTTCCTCCAGCACCTCCTGCTTATGCTCAATGCCCACCTGGAAGAGCTCCTACAGAATCCTCAGTGATTGTGTTTGCAACTGTGTTTCAGCTAAACAGCCTTACCTCCTGAGGTGTTCAGCAACCTCACAGGTATTCTTCTCCCTGAGTTGTTGACTTCAGTCCTGTGCCTTAGCACGTCTTTGTCTGACTCCTCAGAGTTCATAAGTGCACCCTCAGTGCACCGTCTCTCAGAACCCTCAGCGTTCTGTCACACCCTCCTGGTATGAAGCCTCAAAGACCTCCAACCTGAATCAAACGAACTCCTGCAGAAAGCATTAACACACATACATTCACAACATATATATGGAACACACACAGACATGCATATAAGACAGAATAATGCAGGAAAAATTGTTATGTTATATTAACAATGGAAAATGCCTGTATTTTACAATGTTGTTCCTCGAGCTCTCTCTGGATCTCTCCTACAACCATTCCTCTTTCGTCTGACTCAAAATGAGATCTAAGAATCTCTTTTACCTGAGGGCTCATTCCTCCAGGTTCACCTACCCTATTCAATTACAATCAATGACTGTCTAGTCCAGTGTATGGATATAGATCTCATCCGATCTAGCATTAAAGTCGATCCTATCTACCGCCTGCACAAAGGCACGACATCCATGGCTCACTAGCCTAGAATATTTCAATTACATTAAATTCAAATTTAAATGAGGATTGTGCCTCTCTTTTAGTGTGCGATTTGAATTCGCTGGCATGGCTGCTGGTTGGCTGGCTGCATGGAGAGATGCTCCTGCATCATATAGTCATAAATCTAGTGAATGCAGATTGCCAAAATATGATAAAAGGATAAATATTCCCAATAATCAAAAAGTATGGAAGAAAAAGAAAACAGAGTGAAAAGAAGCCTTATATGAAACAAATCAAGGATGTCAGTGGTATATAGACAATGGATGTTCCAAACACATGAATGGATATTAAAGTAAATTTCTCAAGTTAAACAAGAAAGGAAAAGGAAAAGTAACTTTTGAAGATAACCTGTCAGCCAAGATACTAGGAAAAGTCACTGTTAGTTTAGGAAATAATAAAACCAAAGAAGAATGTGTACTTATGGTATAAAATATCAAACCTAATTTCCTCAGTGTAAGTCATACATGTGATTAGGGTCACATACTTAATTTTGATTCTCAAAAATGTAAGATTAGAAAGAAGGACATTGGAAAGCTAGTGGCAGTATCACCAAGAACATCTAGCAATGTGTACATCGTTAATATAGATGAAGAAGAAAAATCTTGTTTAATCCAAGTAGATGAAAGATGGCTATGGAATAGAAAGTTGGGACATTTAAGTTTTGACAACTTGATCAAAGCCAATGAGAAAATGGAAGTTAGGGACCTGCCAAAAGTGATTAAGCCTTCAGATTCAATTTGTAAACATTGTCAAACAGGAAATAAAACAAGAGTTAGGTTAAAAAAAAAGAGCATTCCACAACAAAACCATTAGAGATTATTCACATAGATCTATGTGGAAAAACTAGAACCAAAAGTACTTATGGTGAAAAATATTTTATGTTGATTTTTGATGATTACAGAAGATTGATCTGGGTATTCTTTCTAAAACAAAAATATGAAGACTTTGAGAAGTTTAAAATATACAAATCCCTTGTAGAAAATGAAACACATGTAAAAATTAAATGTATAAATTTAGACAATGGAGGAGAATTCACCTCTAAAGAGTTCATTCAATTATGTGAAAATCATGGCATCAAAAGACAGTTTTAGGCTCCCAGGACTTCTTAACAAAATGGAGTGGTAGAAAGGAAAAACATAACAGTTCAAGAAGCTACAAAAACCATGTTAAATGAAGCCAAGATTCCAGATAAATTATGTAGAGAAGCAATCTACACAACAATACACATACTTAATAGATCTTAGTTGAGATGCAAACATGAAAAATCCCTTTATGAACTATGGTTTGGAAGGCCAACATCTGTAAAACACTTTAGAATTTTTGGAAGTAAATGTTATATAAATAATTATGAAGATAACTTAGGAAATTTTGATCCAATATATGATGAAGGAATATTCTTAGGATATTCATCTAATAAGAAAGCATAAAGATGTTATAATCCTAGACTACTAAAGATAGTGGAAAGTGCCAATGTAAGGATAGATGATCGAAAAAAGAGTGTATCCCAATACATTGATAACAAATCTCAACAAGAAGATGATGATGTAAAATCTCAACAGAAATATGATGATGTAGAATCTCAGGAAGAAGATGATAATAATGAAACATATGAAAATGAACCACATATTGATGAAGAAGACGATGACTAAACTCCCTTGCCAAGTGTTCCATCAAAAATATTTCAAAAGAATCATCCTGAAATCCAGATTATTGGAGATAAAAATGTAGTAGTGGAAACAATAAGGAGACTCACATTTGACTCAGAAGAAGAAATGATATCCCTAATAGAACCTAAGTCATTTAAAGAAGCTAGCAAAAGTAAATATTGGATAAAATCAATGAATGGAGAATGTTAGTAGGGAAAATCCCTCTATTACTATACCAGGGTCGAAGTATAGGAAGAGCTATGATCTCCCTTGAAATACAATATAATTCCTAAACTACACCAAACATCTAAATAGATGAACATAAAGAGATAGGAAAGTAGGTCAGAAGTAGTACCTTTAGTCCAATGTTTGATGTAGACCACCTCCATCTTTACATCTCTTAGGATGCAAGTCTCCTCCCAAAGTTGACCTGCAATAAATCTTAGGAAACAAATGATACAAATATTATATATCTACTCATCAATATCAGGGTTATATATAAACCATTATGCATAAATCAAATGAAAAAAATAAAGATATCATTTGGGACAAGGAAAAATATTCATTTATTGAAATGCAAAGATAAAAAATTACAACCTTTGTAGGTCGATGCTCCTGAGAACATGGTCTGGGATCCTCTTAATGTTGCTCCAAGTGCATTATCCCAATGCTTTCTCTCACAATCAGTTGATCACTTCAGGGAAAGGGAAGGGATTGTATAGGGGAAAAGGATAGAGTGGGAATGTTGAGGCAGAAACTCAGAAGGGGTTACAAATACTTGGCCAAGGAGAGAAAAGGGATTTGGGCAGAGTTTCAGTGTTCTAATGCTTGATGTGGAAATGGGACACAAAGACCTCCCTTTATATGACAAAAATATAGTTATTTGGTTTGGGGACGGGCTACAATGGGTGAATTGGTTGGGAAACCCTCGATAGCCTATAAACTCCGTCGAATTCCTTGCAAATTTTTATTTTTTACAGCTTTTGGAGGTAAACAAAGGTTGTTTAGTATGAATATAGGGTATGTACGTGAGATGTATAGAATGTAAAAAGTGTATGTATGCGGGTAGTAGTGCAAGAGGGTGCGTACATGCTCCAAAAAATGGATTTTAAAATAGATTTCCTCAACAGTGATTTGGAAAATTATGTAAGTAGAAAGGCCAATTCCATGTATGCATAGGTAGAGAATTTTAGGTCTATAACATATGCCCCCTAATGTGTGAGGTCAGAATAGTTATTGATCGATAAAATAATTTACAATATCTTTACCAGTGGGAATGCATGAAGTCGAGTGAGCCTGGGACCAGAGTTTGAGAGGTCACCATCTGTAAAACAATAATAATCTCTTCGAGGCGGGCATACCCATGCTCAAGATGAACTAATCATGGTTTCCAATCAAGTACACTGCAGATCCATGTCATATAAATATTTATATAAAGTGTACCTGTGATCCATACACAGTGGATCTACATCTCAAAATCATTCAATGATATTTGAATACAATACAAGATGAATCGTCAAGAAGCATCAACCTGTAGTTAGAGATGAGGGATTCATAGATCGAGAAACAACTTCAATATATTTATCACCTTAGGTAGGATTACAATATGAGTGTAAGACTCACTACTCTGAGTTCTTCGACAATTCGTCGGGAAAATACTAGAGGATCTTGATGATCAGGAACAAAACTTCGTCAATTTTGAATCTGGCCTTAACTGGACTCATGAGAGGACTGACTCATGGAATTCAAGAGACAAACTGCAGAATGGTTGACTCAGAATAAAACTTACCTTGGAGAAAAAAATGACAGATGATCAGACTCAGGCAACGTAACATTGACATAAGTCTACGATGTAGGAGAGACCAAAAACTCTCCATATATTTGGAAGAGTAACCAAATGGAGGAGGACACAACTCTATGTAGCAAGAACAACTTCCTAAGGTCATAATAGATCCCAATTCCTGGCAAACAAAAAAAGGATGTCCTTTGTCTAAGGGAAACTATCTTGCTGCCGAAGAAAAAATTGTATATTTCCCATCCCCTCTTTTTGGATTATTTGATTTTTTTACTTTTTCAATTTTTTAACGAGCTTGAAAAGGAATAAAAGTATGCTATGTTACAAAGGAGAAACGAGCGTTACGCGAAAGAAAACGGGTTCGAAGCGCATGAAACATATTAATGCTCAAGGAAAGGAGATATGTGCAGGATAAGGACACTCGGAGAAAAATATTGGATCATGTTGTCCTTGATGCCAATGGTTTGATTATTTGGGAGATTATTGGATCAGGTGTCATTGATGGAAATGGCTTGATTGATTGATGTCATTGATTGGTGTCATTAATGAAAATGGTTTCATTGATTAATGTCAAGTAATTGATTGATTGATGATTTTCCTTGATGAGAATGATAGATGTCAAAGTGGAAACCAATTGATAAATATAGATCATTGATATGATGTATATGATGCAGTGGTGAATTTATGCAAAGATGAATCATTATTGTCTTATCATGATTGATAAGGTGCGCAAATGGATGAACTCCATAGTGGTCCCCTTATGGGAAGACGCTTTGCGGATAGAGTTATCCTATAAGAATGGTTGGAGAACCCATGCTTGTATATGGAATAATAAGATGAATATCAATGAATTTGTTGGTGAAACTATCCTATATGGATAGTTCTTTTCATGCCATTTCTGGTGGCATGTGTAATTTCAGATAACTCCTCATGGTTTGAGAGTTATGGTTTTACAAAGTTGGAGGACCCCCATATGTTGGCTTGAAGACCACAAAGTCAAAGAAGTCAAAGTGACCTAAAAGAAGAAATCATTATTTAAATGATAAAGTAAAAGTGACAAAGTCAAGTTGGATTATTTAAATAATAAAGAGAAGTGACAAAATCAAGAAATAATATTTAAATTGGAAAACTTTCTATTTATGGAAAGTGGTTAACCCTAAAATAAGGAAAATAGGTTAAGTAACCTGGAAATGGGTTAAGTAAGCTAGAAATGGGTTAAGTGACCTAGAGGATGAAAGTATAAATAATATAGCTATGGTCTCTTGTAGATCATCCTTTTGGTGGATCAATGGAGAGCTTCTTGTGAGACTATCTTTTGGAGTATTGATGGAGAGATTCTTATCGGTGTGGATATCTTGAGAATGATTGAAGATCTATTCAGAGGAAGAGAGAGAGGGGAGGATCACATGGACACATCAAAGTTTCGAAAATGTCAGATATCTTGATGGAAAAATTCTTGGATTCACAGAAAACCCTATTTTCTTATGCATACACAGGTTGTCTGTGTATGGGGTGCGTATACATTGAAGGTATACGTGGGTCGACTGTGTATAGGGTGAGTATGTATGTGGGTTGACTATGTACTGGGAGAATATAGTGGATAAAATCATGGAGATTTTTGTTTTAGCTAGTGCTAAGCTCTTGCATATCTGCATTCTATGGCCTTAGATCTATCACTGAAACATTGGTATGGTTACATTATTGTCTTGATGGATATTATTGTTTGATGTGTTGTGAATGCTAAGGGAATTCTTGGTATGGATTATATGATGTTGTTTAGTTTGGATGATTTGGTTGATGGAGTGATCAGTACTCTTTTGATTCAATGGTGATATGATTGCTATGGTATATTAGTTGTTTTTACAGGATTGAGATAGCATTCATATTGATTTTTTGTGTAGCATGAGCAAGCTATTGGTGAGCTTGGATGTGTTTTGATTGGACGGTGGTCAAATTGGATAGTTAGAGACGAAAAAGAATGATATATTGATTGTAGAGAATATGATTTGTTCTTGAAGGAAAAACCCTAACAACTCAGAAGGTATACGCAGGTTGTTGTATACACTGACCGCGTGCACATGCGGGCTGTAGTAAGCAAGGGTGTGTGCATATGCTGGCTTCACTACTGACAGGTTGCGTACCTATTGACAAATTGATGTTGAGGATTGTTGCCTCATGTCTGTTGGTGTCGAGGGTGTAATTTGAGTCTTGCATTATAGAGCTGGTGCTCTTGTAGAGTAGTACTCTATTCAGTTGTTGCTGATAAACCCCCAGATTGTTGTCCATAATAAAAAGAAAAATTGTACATACATCTTGTGTTCTTTGTGTTCCTTGTAGTGATGAATTGATTATGATATATTGTTGATATATGTTGTTGATATATTCTCTCATCTAATTGGTTATAAATGACAACAATGGGTAATGAATAAATGTTGAATGTTAACTAAGGAGTTTTTGTAAAGAAGGAAGTTTTGGGAAAAAGAGCCCCACACTCATTCACCCTCCCCTCTAAGTGTGGTAGGTGTGTCCAACAATTGGTATCAGAGTGGGCCTTCACTACAATCCTTAACAAGATTGAAGGAGATCCATAAACACACAAATGGATGATGAAGTTCCAATCCTTGATAAGGAAAACTATTTTACTTGGAGAATATATATGAGATTACATTTGAAGATAGTAGGAGAAACTATTTGGAAGGAAACCATTGGTGGATTAGTTCCTTTGAAGAACAATTCAAAGTTTGCAGCTCAAATGGAAGGAAATAATAATGATGCATTGGCTCTCAAGACCATTTTTAGTGTACTCTCAAGCCCTATCAAAGAAAGAATGGAATAATGCACTTCCGCCAAGGATCTATGGCTAAAGATAGAGGAGACATATAAAATAAACAAGGAGAAGGAAGATATAGAAGACCACTCCATCAAGATTATCAAAGGTAAAGAATCTCCAAAAACCCTTGATTGTATTATTTCTAAATGTGATCTTGAAAACATTTCAAGTGAAGATAAAGAATCAAGTGATGATGGCACAAAGGAATATCTTGAAGACATTTCAAATGAAGGCAAAGAATTATGTGTTGATGTTGGCAAAAAGGAAGATCGTGAAGATATTTCAAATGAAGGTAAAGAACCCTCAAAAACCCTTGATTGCAATGATGATGATGAATTTTTCTCTACAAGTGAAGAAGAAAATGTAGAAAAAATTTGTGTAAAGTTTGATGGTATTTATCCTACGAAAAGAATATAAGAAAATCGATTAAAAATTCAAAAGGAAGTTGAAGAGGGTTTATATAGATATAGAAGTGATCATAATTATATAGACTATAACTATCTTTCGGATAACACTAAGAATCTTCTTAGGAGCAGTCTAAGGAACATCTTGAAGTTAAAAGAAATAATCAAGGAACAAGAAGAGAGCAATAAGACTCAATTAGAAGAAAAAGAAGAAGACATCAGAAGACTAAAGAATGGAAAAGAAGATATAAATATAGATGATGATATTAGTAAAAGTCATAAGCCAAAATTGAAGAAGCCAAAATAATAGAGGAATTATTGAAGATTCAAATAAATGAAAAGGAAGAGTCATGTTGTAAGCTAGAAGCTGAAATTGTTTACCTTATAAAGAAGGTGGAAAAGTCAAACAAATTCTTGAGTAGCTCACGAATCTTGGATGAGATTTTGGAAAGTCAAAAATCATCATGTGATAAATCAGGTCTTGGATACAAAGGAGAAGATACACATGATGAAGCAAGCAACTCAAAGAAGCATGAGGTAAGTACATCAAATAAGGAAGACAATGTTGCAAAGCAACCATCTACACGAGGCAAAGAAAATTTCAAAAGAGAAAAGAAAGGAAGACATCAAGAAGCTATTGTTGGGACACCAAGGCAAAGGTATGAAAGTATTTTTCATGGGTATTGTTATTCATGTAATGGATATTGCCACAAATCTTTTGAATGTAGATCTTATGAAAGGATATATAATGGAAGATTCTATAACACCACAAGATGTTGGAGATGTGATCAAGTAGGAAATATTGTTGTTCACTTTAACTCCATGAGATGCTACAATTGTATTGTATTTGGCCACAAATCCAAGGAGCGATGGAACACAAGAATAAAGTCCATGACTAGGACTACACATAGCATGGCTAGAAGAAGGAATGAAGTAAGAAAGGGAGACATCTTTGAAAACATGGATGCTCAGAGTTCAAGTTCTAAGGAGAAGGGTCATCTACAGAAGTGGGTGAAGAAGACAAAGAAGCTAGATTAGAATGAAATATTGAAGGGAAGCCCAAGTAAGTAATCCACAGTTACATACAGGGGTGACAGTGGTATCGGTCGCGTACAGATGTAGGTTGACCTTGTATAGGTCGTGTAGATACGCGAGCTATTGCGTAGTAGACCAGGTATATGTGGTAAATACTTGGGAAAAAGGCAATGCACATAAGTTTCATCTTGATGTGATGATATAACTCTGTGTTGCAGAGTCTGACATTTTTTTTTGTAGGTTGTGACACTATTCGCTGCAGGTTTTCATGGTTCTATGTTAGATCATGTATGGTGACGATGTAAAATAAATCTTGGGTTCATGGCACTAACCCATGAGTATGAATTGATGTTGATCTATTGGGGTACATGCCTGGCACATATTTGAGTTTCATTGATATATCTTATGACGTATTATTGAAAGCATATGATGGATATCATGGTGCATGCATTTTGCATGTGGTTGGGATACATATTGAGACATGTAGCTTATGCAAATGGTTGGAATATTGGTAGATGCACATGGTTGGAATATTGGTGGATGCACATGGTTGGCATATTGGTAGATGCACATGTTGGCATGTTGATGGAGGCCTATGGTTGATACATTCCATGGATGATATATTTTTTCACATGGTTGACGTACATGGGTGTTGTGCATTGTGGGGACATTTTTGGCACATGATGTACTTGGTTGATATATTGTTCATGATTCCTTATTTTTATTGTTGACATTCATGATACATGGTATGGAACAAGTTTGATGCTTGAAAAGGTCCAAGGATCGCCATATGGTAGCATATTGTTCATCTTGTAGACAAGATAGTGGGAGACATACCCTTAGGGGGATTCATTCTTCTTCCCATGATTCTAGGAGGAGATATTTATCATATGCATACCTAGAAAAGAGCCCTATATTTGGAGAAAGAGAAAAGAGGCATAATTCCAGGAGGAGAGATGGTCACTGGGGGAGTATGTTCAATGTATTTTAAGCATTACATCAGAATGATATCCCTTGTACAAAAAGGGAGATATTATTTAGAGGAAGATCAAAGGCACTCAGACAAGGGGAGCATCCCAAAGAAGAGAATGGCCCTTTTCCATTGATGTCAAAGGGGGAGAGATAATCACATTGATGTGATTTATGTCTATTGATGGGGAGAGATTGATGTGGAGAGATAGTCACATTAACTATTGAGCATGCCTTATCTACATGTTGACATCAATAATTGGTAATTGGAGTTGACATCAATGTCGATATTGCCATAAATGCCAAAGGGGGATATTGTTGGATCATGTTTTCATTAACACCAATGGTTTGATTATTTGGGAGATTGTTGGATCATGTGTCATTGATGCAAACAGTTTGATTGATTGATGTCATCGATTGGTGTCATTGATGCAAATGGTTTGATTGATTGATTTAATTGATTGATGTCAAGTAATTGATTGATCCAAAAAGGATCTAGAGAAAGCTAAGAACAACTCAAAACTCACAGAGGCTACTCAGGACACTTAGAATGGCTTCAACAGATAAATAAAGGGAAAAAAATCAAAGTTCCCAAAATTCAGTTAAAATGGTATGATCGCGAAGAGAACATTGTAATATTTCTAACGGTGAAAACAACTCCTCAAATGAAGTTACGTATTGAAATATGTTCTTGGTCAAATTTTGGTCAACCTAGCCCAGTTAGGAGGGGATGAATCAACATCCATATTGCTGATGTGAGAATTTGTACGGATGATGTCAGCATTCGTACAACACACGTGGCAGGAGTAGGAAGGTGACATGTGGCATGCTGATGTAAACATGATGATGTCAACATGATGATGTGGCAACACCAGACGCTTCCACATGTCACCCAATTTTGGCATTTTTTGACCTATCTATGGACCAATCGGATCATGCCACACGACAATTCATACAGTTTGTACGGATGATGTGGCATGCTGACATGGTGTGCTAGCTTGGATGGTGGAAACTTGGACTAGTGATAGGTTTCCATGTGGCTCAATTAGAGGCTTCCATGTGGACCAATCAGAGGTTGCCACGTGGCAGACGAGAAATTCCCAAGGACAGCTCGTGAACAACAATTTGGAAAAAAATGGTTGGAAGGTCCGCCAAATATAGAGGACCACGCCAACCCTAGCCATGGTTATATCGTTTGGATACGATTCTAGAGACACCACTAAACTTGGAGGAATTGTCACATTATATATATAGATACCATATAAAAAATACAAATCCAAAAAGGGAGTCTGTGGGGTTTGATGCTGAGACCTCCTCCCACAACAATGCCTTAACATATCTACCCTAACAAACAGGCCGCAAATTCCACATTGTAACCAACGCTTTATTCAATCCTTAAATGTTGCACACAATCGACCATAGGTGGAGGTGTGTGGACCGTATGACCATCCGACCACGCATTTCTATGCAAGTACAGTCATTATTGCAGGTTGCATAGGGCATGAAAACTGAGACAAAATTCTTCTTGGGCCTAGGAGTTCCAGATTCAGATCGAGGTATGAAGACAGTCATTTTTCAGTAATTCGACGCCATGAATTCAATGGTACTATTTGTTTTCTTATCTGAGTATTATTTATGTAGCTTGATTTCAGAATGAGGTATACATATGTATTTAGCCAAATTCTTTTTCTGAGTTAATGAAAGAGCCTACCCATTTGAGAATAGGACCTGGAGATGTAGTCCACCAGGGACAAACTCTGTTATCAAGTTTTGCGTTCAGATATGATTCTTATGTCTCTTTATTTTTTATCTTTTCCTTCTTTAATTGTGCACTTTAATTTATACTCATTTAATGAAATTATTTATAATTCAGGATAAAAATATCCTGGATCGTTCATCATAGTTTCCGACAGGGTAGAAATCTGCCTTTAGGGAATATAGAAAGTTCTCCCAAGTGGGTTCTCTCCCAAATAGTGTAGATTCATCCATGGTGTATCTCTCCCAGTAACCTTCCCACCAAGCTCTGACATGGATAAGGGATTTAAAGAGTGCAAAGGTCATATTTTCACTATCGAAAGTTTTTTGGATAGAGAAATAACCTTCTAGTAGAGTCAACTATTTTTCTAGATCATCTGTATCTATCTAGCCTTCAAATAAGGGGATATCAAAATTGACTTTCACCTTGAAGGGTGTTGCACTTGAAAAGTGGTTTCTTGTTTAATATGCCTTGGTTGTCGCCATTGATATTCTTAGAAGGATCTGAGCAAAGTTGTCCATCATCTCGTTCCTTTGTCGCACGAGGGCTTCATCGAGCAACATATTGAAAGGATCTCATTCTCTGTCATATCTCTTTTATTTTTCCATGGGAGGTTGCTTAGTCTAGTGAGAGTGGTTTTCCTCAAGAGAAACTAGCTCGATACCAAAATATCTATACCACAACCTCGTCGGGGACCGACTCTCAGAAATGAAAAGGACCAGACTGCTTTGATACCACTGATCCGAATTATTTTGAGAACGACATGAAGAAAAAAATATAACTGAGATATTAAAATGAAATACACAAAAATATAGAATAGAACATAGAAATACAGTGAAACCCAACTTCTATTACCGAATAAGATAGAAAAACATTGTAGAACACAAACTAGAAAAATCGGGTAGCTTATCTCTAAAAAGAAATAGATGTTGGCTACGCTTCATTTATAAGACGATTTACATCACACTCCATTTCCTGCTTAAAGGGCCTCCTTCACCTCAATTATATATGAGAGAGTGAGTGGAGAATAATTCCCATGATGCAAGTGGGATAAATTGGACTAAGTTTATAAAATTCCATAGACATGTAAAACACTAGTACTTCCCAGGTGGTCACCCATCCCAGTACTACTCTAGCCTAAGTGCATTGAACTGTAGAGTTCTAATAGGATATGGTGCATTAATGCTATGTTGTAGGAATGTACATAAGACCACTAGGAAATCAATACATGATGTCTATAATTAACAATAAAATGTAGTGGGTTCCCCTTCACGCACATCTATGGATGGAAGAGTTGCTCCCCCTCCTCAGGATCCTCTTTTAGTTGGATTTTTGCAGTTGCGATGGTAGAAGTGGGTTCTGCATTAATGATCTGTCTCCTTTTATTATTTTCTAAATCAAGGTCCAAGTTAGGGTTCGACTCTTTCTCTTTGATCTTGGCCACCAATGACTGTATTGAGAGACATTCACCAGTGTTGTGTCAAGGGCTATTGTGGAACTCACACCATTTTTTGGTGTCTTTCTTAGATTTCCCGTTACCATTATTTTCCTTCATATGGGACTGGCTCTCTTGAGGTTTTCCTTCCTTACTCTATCCATGATTCTACCACTTACTCATTTGCTTGAATTTCTTCTCAATTTTGACTGCATATCGACAAGAAAATCCCAGTGAGGAGATGTCCAAGAAATCCATATTTGTTTGGATGTACCTATGTATACCACTATAGTACTTCAAAAAAAGGTGTTGCTCAGAGTCCTTGATACCCATATTTGAGAGAAAGGAATGAAATATGTTGGTGTACTCTAGCACCATCTAGTCTCTTTTGTGATGCACAATTGTCCATCTCATGTATTGGTCATCATAGTTTCCAATAGGGTATAAATCCTCCTTTAGGGAATCTACAGAGGCCAACCAAGTGGGTTCTCTCCCAAATAGTGTAGATTTATCTACGATGTACCTCTCCCAGTAACCTTCCCATGAATCTCTGACATGGGGAAGGGATTTAAGGAGTGTTCAGGTGATCTTTTCACGATCGGAATTTTTTTGGACAGAGCAATAACCTTCTAGCTAATTCAACCATTTTTCTAGAGCATCTACATTTATCTAGCCTTCAAATAAGAGGATATCAAAATTGACTTGTAACTTGAAGGGTGTCGCACTTGTGAAATGGTTACTTGTTGAATATGCCTCAGCTACCGCCATTGGTAGTATTCGAAGGATCTGAGTGAAGTTGTCCATCATATCATTCATTTTTCTCATGAGGGATTCCATAAGAAACATCTTGAAAGTATATCCTTCTTTGTCATCTCTCCTTTATTCCACCATGGGAGGTTTCTTGGGCTAGTGAGAGTGGTTTTCCTCAAGGGAAACTAGCTCGAGACCCAAATATCTATACCCTAACCTCATCGGCGACCTGCTATGAGAAATGAAAAGGAGGAGACTACTCTGATACCATTGATCTAGATTATTTTGAGAACAACATCAAGACAAAAATATAATTGAGATATAACAATGAAATACACAAAATTATATAATAGGAGAAGCTTCAGGGAGTTTTGGGCTTGGGGGCCAGGAATCCTGGAGCTAGGGATCCAGATAGGCTCTGTTCCTAGATGGCTTGGAGGTTAGACAGTTTTGGGAAGAGTATCACACAGAGTTGGAGGACGATATCAGTAGCATCCGATAGATGTATGTATTTTCGTTATTATGCTATGTTATGTAATTTATTATGATCTGCTCATAAATTTTAATTATGTTGAATGGTTATATGTTGGTTATGAATTGTTATATATTGACTAAGGAATTGTGAAGATGTTAGGGAAACACTTCTCTTATTAATTTTTTTTTTTATAAGGCTATGTTGTAAGAGACCTTGCAAGTGGGTTCTGCATAGATAATCTTTCTCCTTTTATTATTTTCTAAATCGAGGTCCAAGTCCGGGTTTGAATCTTTGTCTTTGATATTAGCCACTAGTGACTGTAATGAGTGACATTCATCAGTGTTGTGCCAAAGGTTGTTGTGGAACTCGCACCACTTTTCGGTGTCTTTCTTAGACTTCCCATTATCATTATTTTCCTGCATCTTGGACTGGCTCTCTTGAGGTTATTCTTCCTTAATTTGTCCATGATTCTACCAATTACTCAGTTGCTTGAATTTCTTCTCAATTTTGACTACATATCGATAAGAAAATCCTAGTGAGGAGATGTCCAAGAAATCCATATTTATTTGGATGTACCTGTGTAGACCACTATATTAATTCAAAACAAGGTGTCACTCAGAGTCTTTGATACCCATCTTTGAGAGAAAGGTATGAAATATGTTGTTGTACTCGAGCACCATCTAGTCTCTCTTGTGATGCACAGTTGTCCATCTCATGTATTGGTCATCATAGATTCCGATAGGGTATAACTCCTCCTCTAGGTCATCTACAGAGGCCACCCAAGTGGGTTCTCTCCCAAATAGTGTAGATTTATATATGGTGTACCTCTCCTGGTAACCTTCCCACCAATATCTGACATGGGGAAGGGATTTAAGGAGCATGAAGGTGATCTTTTCACTATCGGAATTTTTTTGGACAGAGTAATAACCTTCTAGCAAATTCAACCATTTTTCTAGAGCATCTTCATTTATCTGGCCTTCAAATAAGAGGATATTAAAATTGACTTGTAACTTGAAGGGTGTCGCACTTGTGAAATGGTTACTTGTTGAATATGCCTCAGCCACCATCATCGGTAGTATTCGAAGGATCTGAGTGAAGTTTTCCATCATATCATTCATTTTTCTCATGAGGGATTCCTCAAGAAACATATTGAAAGTATATCCTTCTCTTTCATCTCTCTTTTATTCCACCATGGGAGGTTTCTTGGGATAGTGAGAGTGGTTTTCCTCAAGGGAAAATAGCTCGAGACCTAAATATATATACCCTGACCTCATCGGGGACCTACTATGAGAAATGCAAAGGAGTAGACTACTCTGATAGCACTGATCCAGATTATTTTGAGAACAACATCAAGACAAAAATATAATTGAGATATAACAATGAAATACATAAAATTATATAATAGGAGAAGCTTCAGGGAGTTTTGGGCTCGGGGGCCAGTAATCCTTATGGAATCCTGGAGCTAGGGAGCTAGATAGGCTCTATTCCTAGATGGCTGGGAGGTTAGATGGTTTTGGGAAGAGTATCTCATAGAGTTGGAGGATGACAACAGTAGCATCAGATAGAGGTATGTATTTTCGTGATTCTGTTATGTTATATAATTTATTATGATCTGCTCATAAATTTTAATTATGCTGAATGGTTATATGCTGGTTATGAATTGTTATATGTTGACTAAGGAATTGTAAAGATGTTAGGGAAGCACTTCTCTTATTAATTTTATTTATTTATTATAAGGCTATGTTGGAAGAGACCTTACAAGTGGGTTCTGCATAGATAATCTTTCTTCTTTTATTATTTTCTAAATCAAGGTCCAAGTCGGGGTTCGAATCTTTGTATTTGAGATTAGCCACTAGTGACTGTATTGAGTGACATTTTTCAGTGTTGTGACAAAGGCTGTTGTGGAACACACACCGCTTTTCGGTGTCTTTATTAAACTTATCGTTACCATTATTTTCCTGCATCTTGGACTGGCTCTCTTGAGGTTGGAATTCCTTTCTCTTTCCATTCTTCTCCCACTTACTCTAGTGCTTGAATTTCTGCTCAATTTTGACTGCATATCGATAAGAAACTCCCAGTGAGGAGATCTCCAAGAAATCCATATTTGGTTGGATGTACTTGTATAGACCACTATGGTACTTCAAAACCAGGTGTCGTTCAAATTCTTTGATACCCATATTTGAGAACAAGGTATAAAATATGTTGGTGTACTTCGACACTGTGTTGTCTCTTTTCTGATGCAAAGTTTTCCATCTCATGTATTGGTCATCATAGTTTTCGACAGGGTATAACTCGCCCTTTAGGGCATCTACAAAGTTCTCCCAATTGGGTTCTCTCCCAAATAGTGTAGATTCATCCACGGTGTATCTCTCCTAATAACCTTCCCACCAATCTTTGACATGGGGAAGGGATTTAAGGAGAGCGAAGGTGATATTTTCACTATCAGAAAATTCTAGAGCATCTTCATCTATTTGACCTTCAAATAAGGGGATATCAAAATTGACTTGTACCTTGAAGGGTGTCGCACTTTTGAAATGGTTTCTTGTTGAATATGCCTCAGCTACTGCCATCGATAGTCTTCGAAGGATCTAAGCAAAGTTTTCCATCATCTCTTTCCTTTATGGCACGAGGGATTCGTTGAGAAATGTCTTGAAATTATCTCATGCTCTGTCATATCTCTTTTCTTTCGCCATGGGAGGTTGCTTGGGCTAGCGAGAGTGGTTTTCCTCAATCGAAACTAGATCGGGACCCAAATATCTATACCTTGATCCTATCAGGGACCTGCTCTAAGAAATGATAAGGAGAAGACTGCTCTGATACCACTGATCTAGATTATTTTGAGAACGACATGAAGACAAAAATATAACCTAGATATAACAATGAAATACATAAAAATATAGAAGAGAACACACACATATAGTGAAACTCAACTTCTATTACTGAATAAGATAGAAGAACATTGTAGAACACAAACTGGAAAAATGGGGTAGCTTATCTCTAAAAAGAAAGAGATGTTGAATACACTTCATTTACAAGAAGCTTTACATAACACTCAATTTCCTTCTTAAAGGGCCTCCTTCACCTCAATTATTTATAAGAGAGTGAGAGGAGAACATTTCCATGATGCATGTGGTATAAATTGGACTAAGTTTATAAAATTCCATAGGCATGTAAAACACTAAGACTTCCTAGGTGGTCACCCATCATAGTACTACTCTAGCTTGAGCACGCTTATCTGCAGATTTCTGATGGGATCCACTGCATTAACGCTATGTTGTAGGAATGTACATAAGACCAATAGGAAGTCATTGAATGATGTCTGTAATTAACAAATGAAGATGATATTACATTCCATTCCCCATCAAAAGGATGAATATCATGGTTTATCAAAACCACAGGCTCAAAATAATGATTCAGTGGAAGAGGTGGGTGGCCACTAAGATCCATATGGATCGCACCCCCCCAATCACCACATGGATCTAGAGATTGAGAAGGTGAAATTACATCATTAGGAAAACCCACCATAATTGCATCTTCATGAAGTGATGCAGGAGCATCATTGTCACTCACGCAGAGAAAGAACTATCAACATCTAGGAACCTGTACGGGAGCTCAACACTGGCAGTTACAGAAGACATTTTGAAGCTTCCTTAACTCAACGCCAGAATTAATATTGGAGGCACGCTTGGATGATTACGAGCGAAATGGGATATTCCACTATGGCTCTGGAATGAGACTGGTCTATATAGTCATTAGGATAAGTTTTAGAGTAGACAAGTAGCCAGGGAGAAACCCTAAGAACCCACTGAGATAAATAGATGTTTTGTACGCTCGAATGAGGCTGGTTAGTCAGTTGCTAGTTGGTAGTGGTTGTAGAGAAAATGTTAGCTACAAGATGGTATAAAATTGAGGTTTTCAGTTGTTGTTCATTTACAGTTGTAACCATTTTTTCATTTTGGAATAGAACAAAGGAAAATTGATCCAATGCATAGTGTGACCATTGTTTGCAATTATTTCTATTGTGTTTTCATGAATGAATGAATGAATCTAATTGTGAGTATATGGGACTGTAAATGTTGGGATGAGTTTCAATTATTTCTCTTTTGTTGAAGTAGTGCAAGGTGTGCACATAGAACACAAGGAGTGCATTGACAGAACATGTTTCAGATCCGAAGCTCAGAAGAGATAACATTAAACTTTCCCTTTGCAAGGAATGCAAAGCAACTGGTACAAAGAGTGCACAGTCATCCACAAGAATCCAAAGCCTTGCGTAAATATCTGGTGCAAGGAATGAACATACCAGAGACTCGACTAAGTGTTGAAGAGGCTTTGCAATAATTTGAAGAACTAGTGAAGGAAAAAGTCAGGAGGGCAAGAGGCATTTATCTTTGAGAAATATTGAGGATCTGAGTTATTGAAATCCCTGAAACGGAAGGAGTGTGCGAGAAATTGAAGTCTTCATGAGCCCAAGCTCAGGAGGAGTAAAAATTTTCATAGTGTTAAAAATATCCAAGAATCAGACTCATCGAAGGAGAAAATGTTCAAAACCTTTGAACACCCATAAAATATTCTAGTTATGAAGATAACATAAGCATCAGGGGGGAAATATCTCAACCATTCGATATGAACGCTAGAAAATCATAACTGTCCATCAAGGGGGATGCGTGGTGAATGATCACTATTTTGTTGACTCACATTGTGGATAATTCAAAGGGTTGAGCACTAAAAACTTGTGAAGCCCAAATCCGTGACTTGAACTCAGCCTTTGGATCCAGGAGAGATCTGGACTGTTTATTGTCCAGGGTGGATTATTGACATTTTGGGGATCAGAGGACCGGAGGTGATAAGTCTTTCGACTTCGTGAAACACAGAGTCCCAAAATCATCATGACCATGATATTTGAGGAGAGATCTGGATCGTCGATCCAAATCCATCGATATTTCATCTATTGGGAGAACGGAGGCAAGGAAACTCCGAAGTCACGAAATGAGAAACATCAATTTGATCGCATTCGTCGATCAAGGGAATATCTGGACCATAGATCTCAAGTCATCATGATTTTAGACATCGGGTGAATGGAGGTATCAGTTCTCCCATAGTTGCAAAATGTGAAATCATGATGCACCTTTCACTCAAGTGTGTGGTCACCATCAGTGGTCACAAGAGAGGAACTGTTTAGCAGAAAGAAGCTAGCACCCATTTGGCATTGAAGTTCAAACAACGCTCAGGAGAGAATCTATGGGTCTCATACGACCTGCACATTCGGGGAAAGGACCTATGTAAGTGGGTTTGGGGTCTAGGAGGGACCCAAAGATTTAATCAGAATCAGTTTCTTGATCGATACTAGACTGGGGGGGGGGTTGCATCAAGTGGTATTAGAGCTAGTTTTGATTGCAGACAACAAGCAAAAGAAAGGAAAAAAAGAAATCGAAGTTGTACTTTGTGTGTGATAGACAGTCATCACAATGCCACCAAGGAGACTAGTGGAACAACCTTTGGCCAATCGAGCTATAGAAAGGGAGATGAGAGAACTCTGTGAAAGATTAGATGCGATGGAGGCAGTGTAGAGATGAGCACTTGATGCTGGAGACATCAGTGATGCAGAGAGAGAAGAAGAATTTGGAGATAATGTTTTCGTAGAAGCTGTAGGAGAGGATGTTGTTGAAGAATGCTTGCTAAGATCAGTTTCCAGATTGGGAGGCAGAGCCAAGATAGAGGTCCCAATGTATGAAGGAAATTTTCAATAAGATACATGGACAAATATTTTGACTATGAAGATGTTGATGATGAAAGGAGGGTGATACATTCCATCACCAGACTAAAAGAACATGCAGTGCTATGGTGGGATGAAATGCAAGCTAAAAGGAGAAGAAAAGGCAAGTAGAAGATAAAGAGTTGGGATAGAATGGTAGCCACGTTGAAGGCTAAGTTCATGTCCAAGGACTATCATATCAATATGTTCAGGAAGATGCAGAACCTGAGACAGAAAGGTATGAAAATTGAGGAGTACACGGAGGAGTTCTATAGGCTGAACATCAGAACTGGACAAAGAGAGAGAGATGAAGAAAAAGTTTCCATATATATAAATGGCCTGAGATATGAAATGTAGGATGATCTTAGCATGATGTCAGTAAGGACAATGGAGGATGCTTATCAGTTTGTGCTGAAGGCAGAGGAGATGTTGGCCAGAAAACAAAGCCAACAAGGGAGAGGTAAAAACTCGGTCCCAAGAAAAACCAAGGGATTTACCCATGACAGAGAACATAAGCCTAAGGAAGAGACTGAGAAACCACATAGTCACTCGGAAAGAGGAGGAAGTTCCCCAGAAACACAGGGTGGTGGAAGAAATTCTTCTAGAGGAAGAGGAAGAAGAGGAGGAGGAGACATAAGATATTATGCCTATGGAAATATAGGACACATGTCTTGGGAATTCCTCGAGAAAACGAAAGAAGGAGGAGGTGAAGCTCACATTTTAGAAGAAAATATAAGAGATGTTGAAGCAGAAGGAGCACAAGATGGAAGATCCCTAATTTTGAGGAAGGTTCTCTTGAAGCCAAAGGTAGAAGTTGAAAATCTAGTGTAGAGGAATAGTCTCTTCAAAAAAGATTGAAAGACTAAAGACAACATATAATAAGGTGATAATTGATAGTGGGAGCATTGAAAACTTAGTATCCAAAAATATGGTGGAGAAATTGGAGCTCGAGACAACTGCACATCTGAATCCATACAAAGTCTCATGGTTGCAGAAAGGACACCAGGTAATGGTTACTAAACAATGCTTGGTTGAATTTAAGATAGGAGGATATAGAGATGAAATTGTGTGTGATGTAATTCCCATGGATG
>JZKD02S1739911.1:1273142-1296031 GCA_000966675.3 Picea glauca | reverse complement strand
ATACCAAGGAGACATTTTCATTTTGAATCATCTTGTACTTAAACATTTAAGTGGGGTAAAAGGAGGTTTCCCCCTCGAAGAGGCTTATTATTTGAAATTATCTCTTTTTCAAGGCATTGAGTACTTTTTCAGAGGTTTTTCTATGCTATATTGATATTTGGTTCTTAACACCCTAATAGAACCTAAGTCATTTAAAGAAGCTAGAAAAAGTAAATATTGGATAGAATCAATGAATGAAGAATGTTAGTAGGGAAAATCCCCCTATTAATATACCAGGGTCGAAGTATAGGAAGAGCTATGATCTCCCTTGAAATACAATATAATTCCTAAACTACACCAAAAATCTAAATAGATGAACCTAAAGAGATAGGAAAGTAGGTTAGAAGTAGTACCTTTAGTCCAATGTTTGATGTAGACCACCTCCATCTTTGCATCTCCCAGGCTGCAAGTCTCCTTCCAAATATGACCTGCAATAACACTTGGGCAAGAAATGATACAAATATTATATATCTACTCATCAATATCAGGGTTATATATAAACCATTATGCATAAATAAATGAAAAAAATAAAGATATCATTTGGGATAGGGAAAATATTCTTTTATTTAAATGCAAAGATTAAAAATTACAACCTTTGTAGGCCAATTCTCCTGAGAACATGGTCTGGGATCCTCTTAATGTTTCTCCAAGTGCATTATCCCAATTGTTTCTCTCACAATCATCTAATAACTTCAGGGGAAGGGAAGGGATTGTATAGGGGAAAAGGATAGAGTGGGAATGTTGAGGCAGAAACTCAGAAGGGGTTCCAAATACTTGGGAAAGGAGGGAAAAGGGATTTGGGTAGAGTTTCAATGTTATAATGTTTGATGTGGAAATGGGACACAAAGACCTCCCTTTATATGAAAAAAATATAGTTATTCGGTTTGGGGATGGGCTACAGTGGGTGAATTGGTTGGGAAACCCTCGATAGCCTGTAAACTCCGTCGAATTCCTTGCAAATTTTTATTTTTTACATCTTTTGGAGGGAAATAAAGGTTTTTTAGTACGAATATAGGGTATGTACATGAGATGTATAGCATGCAAAAAGTGTATGTATGCGGGTAGTAGTGCAAGAGGGTGCTTACATGCTCCAAAAAATGGTTTTTAAAATAGATTTCCTCAACGGTGATTTGGAAAATTATGTAAGTAGAAAGGCCAATTCCATGTATGCATAGGTAGAGAATTTTAGGGCTATAATAGATTCCCCCTAATGTGTGAGGTCAAAAGAGTGATTGATATCTGAAATAATTTACAATATCTTTACCAGTGGGAATGCACGAAGTCGAGTGAGCCTGGGACCAGAGTTCGAGAGGTCACCATCTGCAAAACAATAATAATATCTTCAAGGCAGGCATACCCATGCTCAAGATGAACTAATCATGGTTTCCAATCAGGTACACTGTAGATCCATGTCATATAAATATTTATATAAAGTGTACCCATGAGCCATACATAGTGGATATACATCTCAAAATCATTCAATGATATTTGAATACAATACAATATGAGTTGTCAAGAAGAATCAACCTGTGGTCAGAGATGATGGATTCATAGCTCAAGAAACAACTTCAATATATTTATCACGTTAGGTAGGATTACAATAGGTGTGTAAGACTCACTACTCTGAGTTCTTCAACAAGCCGTCGGGAAAATACTAGAGGATCTTGATGATCAGGAACAAAACTTCATCAATTTTGAATCCATATTTGAATGGACTCACGAGAGGACCAACTCATGGAATTCAAGAGACAAACTGTAGAATGGATGACTCAGAATAAAAATTCTCTTGGAGAAAAACACGACAGATGATCAGACTTAGTCAACTTAACATTGACATAAGTCTACAATGAAGGAGACACCAAAATCTCTCCATATGTTTGGAAGAGTAACCAAACGGAGGAGGACACAACTCTATGTAGCGAGAAAAACTTTCTAAGGTCATAATCGATCCCAATTCTTGGCAAACAAAAAAAATGATGTTATTTGTTTAAGGGAAACTATCTTGCTACCGAAAAAAAGAATGTATATTTCCCATCCCCTCTTTTTGGATTATTTGATTTTTTTGACTTTTTCAATTTTTTAACGATCTTGAAAAGGAATAAAAGTATGCTACGTTGCAAAGGATAAATGAGCATTACGAGAAACCAAACGGGTTCCAAGCACATGAAACATATTGATTCTCAAGGAAAGGAGATATGTGCAGGATAAGGACACTCGGGGAAAATATTAGATCATGTTGTCATTGATGCCAATGGTTTGATTATTTGGCAGATTGTTGGATCATGTGTCATTGATGTAAATGGTTTGATTGATTGATGATTGTCCTTGATGAGAATGATAGATGTCAAAGTGGAAACCAATTGATAAATATAGATCATTGATATGATGTATATGATGCAGTGGTGAATTTATGCAAAGATGAATCGTTATTGTCTTATCATGATTGATAAGGTGCACAAATGGATGAAGTCCAAAGTGGTCCCCTTATGGTGAAACCCCTCATGGAAAGATGCTTTGCGGATAGATTTATCCTAGAAGAATGGTTGGAGAACCCATGCTTGTATATGGAATAATAAGATGAATATCAATGAATTTGTTGGTGAAACTATCCTATATGGATAGTTCTTGTCATGCCATTTCTGGTGGTATGGGTAATTTCACATAACTCCTTACGGTTTGAAAGTTATGGCTTTACGAAGTTGGAAGACCCCCATATGTTGGCTTGAAGCCCACAAGGTCAAAGAAGTCAAAGTGACCTAAAAGAAGAAATCATTATTTAAATGTTAAAGTAAAAGTGACAAAATCAAGGTGGATTATTTAAATAATGAAGAGAAGTGACAAGGTGAAGAAATAATATTTAAATTGGAAAACTTTCTATTTATGGAAAGTGGTTAACCCTAAAATAAGGAAAAGAGGTCAAGTAACCTAGAAATGGGTTAAGTGACCTAGAGAATGAAAGTATAAATAATATAGCTATGGTCTCTTGTAGATCATCCTTTTGGTGGATCAATGGAGAGCTTCTTCTTAGAATATATTTTGGAGTATTGATGGAGAGCTTCTTATTGGTGTGGATATCTTGAAAATGATTGAAGATCTATTCAAAGAAAGAGAGTGAGAGGAGGATCTCAGTGACACATCAAAGTTTTGGAAATGTCAGATATCTTGATGGAAAAATTCTTGAATTCACATAAAACACTATTTTCCGATGCATATGCAGGTTGTCTGTGTATGGGGTGCGTATACATTGAAGGTATACACGGGCTGACTGTGTATAAGGTGAGTATGTACATAGGATGACTATGTACTGGGAGAATATAGTGGATAAAATCATGGAGATTTGTGTTTTAGCTAGTGCTAATCTCTTACAGATCTGCATTCTATGGCCTTAGATCTATCACTGAAACACTGGTATGGTTACATTATTGTCTTGATGGATATTATTGTTTGATGTGTTGTGAATGCTAAGGGAATTCTTGGTATGGCTTCTATGATGTTGTTCAATTTGGATGATTTGGTTGATGGAGTGATCAGTACTCTTGTGATTCAATGATGACATGATTTCTATGGTATACTAGCTGTTTATACATGATTGTGATAGCATTCATATTGATTTTTTGTGGAGCATGAGCAAGCTATCTGAGAGATTGGATGTGTTGTGATTGGCTGGTGCTCAGATTGGACAGTCAGAGATAGAAAATAATGATATATTGATTGCAAATAATCTGAGTTGATATTAAAGGACAAACCCTAAGAACTCAGAAGGTATACGCAGGTTGTTGTATACACTGACCGCGTGCATACGCAAGCTGTAGTAAGCAAGGGCATGTGCATACGCTGGCTGCACTACTGACAGGTCGTGTACCTATTGACAAATTGATGTTGAGGATTGTTGCCTTATCTCAGTTGGTGTTGAGGGTGTAAGTTGAGTCTTGCATTATAGAGATGGTGCTCTTGTAGAGTTGTACTCTATTTAGTTGTTGCTGATATACCCCCAGATTGTTGTCCATAATAAAAAGAAAAATTGTACATACATCTTGTGTTCTTTGTGTTCCTTGTAGTGATGACTTGATGATGATATATTGCTGATATATGTTGCTGATATATTCTCTCATATAACTGGTTATAAATGACAATAATGTTTAATGAATAAATGTTGAATGTTAATTAAGCAGTTTTTGTAAAGAAGGAAGTTTTGGGAAAAAGAGCCCCACACTCATTCATCCCCCCTCTAAGTGTGGTAGGTGTGTCCAACAATTGGTATCAGATTGGGCCTTCACTACAAGCTTTAACAAGATTGAAGGAGATCCATAGACACACAAATGGATGATGAAGTTCCATTCCTTGATAAGGAAAACTATTTTACTTGGAGAATAGATATGAGATTACATTTGAAGACAGTAGGAGCAACTATTTGGAAGGAAATCATTGGTGGATCAGTTCCTTTGAAGAACAAGTCAAAGTTTGCATCTCAAAGGGAAGGAAATAATAATGATGCATTGTCTCTGAAGACCATTCTTAGTGGACTCTCAAGCCCTATCAAAGAAAGCATGGAACAATGCACTTCCGCCAAGGATATATGACTAAAGATAGAGGAGACATATAAAAGAAAGAAGGAGAAGGATGATATAGAAGACCACTCCATCAAGACTATCAAAGGTAAAGAGTCTCCAAAAACCCTTGATTGTATTATTTCTAAATGTTATCTTGAAAACATTTCAAGTGAAGATAAAGAATCAAGTGATGATGGCACAAAGGAATATCTTGAAGACATTTCAAATGAAGGAAAATAATTATGTGTTGTTGTTGGCAAAAAGGAAGATCGTGAAGATATTTCAAATGAAGGTAAAGAACCCTCAAAAACCCTTGATTTCAATGATGATGATGATTTTTTCTCTACAAGTGAAGAAGAATATGTAGAAACAATTTGTGTAAACTTTGATGGTATTTATCCTATGAAAAGAATAGAAGAAAATTGATTAAAAATTCAAAAGGAAGTTGAAGAGGGTTTGTATAGATATAGAAGTGATCATTATTATATAGACTATAACTATCTTTTGGATAACACTAAGAAGATTCTTAGGAGGAGTCTAAGGCACATCTTGAAGTTAAAAGAAATAATCAAGGAACAAGAAGAGAGCAACAAGACTCAATTAGAAGAAAAGGAAGATGACATCACAAGACTAAAGAATGGAAAAGAAGATATAAATATAGATGATGATATTAGTAAAAGTTTTGAAACCGTTGTTCACCTCAATACCCAAATTGAAGAAGCCAAAAGAATAGAGGAACTATTGAAGATTCAAATAAATTAAAATGAAGAGTCATGTTGTAAGCTAGAAGCTAGAATTGTTGACCTTAGAAAGAACGTGGAAAAGTCAAACAAATTCTTGAGTAGCTCACGAATCTTGGATGAGATCTTGGAAAGTCAAAAATCATCATGTGATAAATCAGGTCTTGGATACAAAGGAGAAGATACACATGCTGAAGCAAGCAACTCAAAGAAGCATGAGGTAAGTACATCAAATAAGGAAGACAATGTTGCAAAGCAACCATCTACAGAAGGTAAAGAAAATTTCAAAATAACAAAGAAAGGAAGACATAAAGAAGCTATTCTTGGGACACCAAGGTAAAGGTATGAAAGTATTTTTCATGGGTATTGTTATTCATGTAATGGATATGGTCACAAAGATTTTGAATGTAGATATTATGAAAGGAGATATAATGGAAGATTCTATAACACCACAAGGTGTTGGAGATGTGATCAACTAGGACATATTGTTGTCCACTATAACTCCATGAGATGCTACAACTGTAGTGGATTTTGCCACAAATCCCAGGAGTTCTAGAACACAAGAACAAAGTCCATCACTAGGACTACACATAGCATGGATAGAAGAAGGAATGAGGTAATAAAGGGAGACATCTTTGGAAACATGGATGCTCAAAGTTCAAGTTCTGAGGAGAAGGGTCCTCTACAGAAGTGGGTGAAGAAGACAAAGAAGCCAGATTAGAATGAAAGGCTGAAGGGAAGCCCAAGTAAGTCATCCACAGTTACATACAAGGGTGACAGTGGTATCAGTCGTGTACAGATGCGGGTTGATCTTGTATAGGTCATGTAGATACGCGAGTTTTTGTGTAGAAGACCACGTATATGTGGTAAATACTTGGGAAAAAGGCAATGCACATAAGTTGTAGCTTGATGTGATGATATAACTCTGTGTTGCAGAGTCTGACATTGTTTTTTGTAGGTTGTGACACTGTTTTCTGCAGGTTTTCATGGTTCTATGTTAGATCATGTAAGGTGACGATGTAAAATAAATCTTAGGTGCATGGAACTAACCCATGAGTATGGATTGATGTTTATCTATTGGGGTACATGGCTGGTACATATTTGAGTTTCATTGATATATCTTATGATGTATTATTGAAAGCATATGATGGATATCATGGTGCATGCATTTTTCATGTGGTTGGGCTACATATTGAGACATGTAGTTGATGAACATGGTTGGCATATTGGTAGATGCACATGGTTGGAATATTGGTGGATGCACATGGTTGGAATATTGGTAGATGCACATGCTGGCATGTTGATGGAGGCATATGGTTGATACATTCCATGGATGATATCTTTTTTCACATGTTTGATGTACATGGGTGTTGTGCATTGTGAGCACATTTTTGGCACATGATGTACTTGGTTGATATATTGTTCATGATTCCTTATTTTTATTGTTGACATTCATGATGCATGGTATGGAACAAGTTTGATGCATGAAAAGGTCCAAGGATCACCATATGGTAGCATATTTTTCATCTTGCAGGCAGGATAGTGGGAGACATACCCTTAGGGGGAGTCATTCTTCTTCCCATGATTCTAGGAGGAGATATTTATCAGATACATACCTAGAAAAGAGCCCTATATTTGAAGAAAGAGAATAGAGGCATAATTCCAGGAGGAGCGATGGTCATAGTGGGAGTATGTTCGGTGTATTTTAAGCATTACATCATAATTATACCCCTTGTACAAAAGGGGAGAGATTATTCAGAGGAAGATAAAAGGCACTCAGATAGGGGGAGCATCCCAAAGAAGAGAATGGCCCTTTTCGATTGATGTCAAAGGGGGAGAGATAATCAGATTGATGTGAATTATGTCTATTGATGGGGAGAGATTGATGTGGAGAGATAGTCACATTAACTATTGAGCATGCCTTATCTACATGTTGACATCAATAATTGGTAATTGGTGTTGACATCAATGTCGGTATTGTCATCAATGCCAAAGGGGGATATTGTTGGATCATGTTGTCATTAACACCAATGGTTTGATTATTTGGGAGATTGTTGGATCATGTGTCATTGATGCAAATGGTTTGATTGATTGATGTCATCGATTGGTGTCATTGATGCAAATGGTTTGATTGATTGATTTCATTGATTGATGTCAAGTAATTGATTGATTGATGATTGTCCTTGATGATAATGATGCATGTCAAAGTGGAAACCAATTGATAAAGATAGATCATTGATATGATGTATATGTTTCAGTGGTGAATTGATGCAAATATGAATCATTATTGTCTTACCATGATTGATAAGGTGCACAAATGGATAAACTCCAAAGTGGTCCCCTTATGGTGAAATCCCTCATGGGAAGATGCTTTACAGATTGAGTTATCCTAGAAGAATGGTTGGAGGACCCATCCTTGTATATGGAATAATAAGATGAATATCAATGAAGTTGTTGGTGAAACTATCCTAGATGGATAGTTCTTGTCATGCCATTTTCGGTGGTATGTGGAATGTCACACAACTCCTCACGGTTTGAGAGTTATGGCTTTACAAAGTTGGAGGACCCCCATGTGTTGTCTTGAAGCCTACAAGGTCAAAGAAGTCAAAGTGACCTAAAAGAAGAAATCATTATTTAAATGATAGATTAAAAGTGACAAAGTGAAGGTGGATTATTTAAATAATAAAGAGAAGTGACAAAATGAAGAAGGAATATTTAAATTGGAGAACTTTCTATTTATGGAAAGTGGTTAACCCTAAAATAAGGAAAATAGGTTAAGTAACCTAGAAATGGGTTAAGTAGGCTAGAAATGGGTTAAGTGACCTAGAGGATGAAAGTATAAATAAGATAGCTATGGTCTCTTGTAGATCATCCTTTTGGTGGATCAATGGAGAGCTTCTTCTGAGAATATATTTCAGAGTATTGATGGAGAGATTCTTATTGGTGTGGATCTCTTGAGCATGATGGAATATATATTATGAGGAAGAGAGCAAGAGGATGATCTCATGGACACATCAAATTTTTGGCAATGTCAGATATCTTGACGGAAAAATTCTCAGATTCATAGAAAACCTTGTTTTCTGATGCATACATGGGTTGTCTGTGTATAGTGTGTGTATACATTGAAGGTATACAAGGGCTAGCTGTGTATAGGGTGAGTATTTATGCAGGATGACTGTTTACAAGGAGCATATAGTGGATAAAATCATGGATATGTGTGTTTGAGTTGGTGCCAATCTCTTGGATGATGAGGCAGGTTCCAGGTCTGCATTCTATGGCCTCAAATCTATCACTGAGACACTGGTATTGTTACATTATTTTCTTGATGGATTCTATTGTTTGATGTGTTTTGAATGCTTAGGGAATTCTTGGTATGGCTTCTATGATGTTGTTCATTTTGGATGATTTGGTTGATGGAGTGATCAATACTCTTGTGATTCAATGGTGACATGATTGCTCTGGTATACTATTCGTTTATACATGATTGAGATAACATTAATATTGATTTTTTGTGGAGAATGAGCAAGCTATTGGAGAGCTTGGATGTGTTGTGACTAGCTGGTGGTCAGATTGGATAGTCAGAGACAAAACAAATGATATATTGATTGCAAAGAATCTGATTTGATCTTGAAGGAAAACCATAACATATCAAAAGGTATATGTAGGTTGTTGTATACACTGACCGCGTGCATACACGGGTTGTAGTAAGCTAGGGCACGTGCATATGCTGGCTACACTACTGACAGGTCACGTACCTATTGACAGATTGATACTTGTTAAGGATTGTTGCCTCATCTCAATTAGTGTTGAGGGTTTAAGCTAAGTCTTGCATTATAGAGACTATGCTCTTGTAGAGTTGTACTCTATTCAGTTGTTGATGATAAACCCCTGGATTGTTTTCCATAATAAAAAGAAAAATTGTACATACATATTGTGTTCTTTGTGTTCCTTGTAGTGATGAATTGATGATGATATATTTATGATATATGTTGTTGATATATGCTCTCATCTAATTGGTTATGAATGAAAACAATGGGTAATCAATAAATATTGAATTTTAACTAAGGAGTTTTTGTAAAGAGGTAAGTTATGCGAAAACGAGCCCCACACTCATTCACCCCCCCTCTAAGTATGGTAGGTGTTTCCAGCAAAAAATTCCTCCATGGGTCAAGGTGTCAGGTCGCAGAGGAAAAACGTGTTGCAAGGCTTTTGTATAAGGAATGATTTAAAGGTTCATTTGAGAGAAACATGGAGCCAAAAATAGACCAAAGACACAAATATGAGACCCACAATGTAATTAATCATGACACAACAAGGCCCCTTCCATGTAAATTTTTACAAGCCGAGGGAAGGTATGCTCGTTGGTTTTTTCATGTTTAGAGAGTCTGAAAAAATGTTAAAGAAGACTCTAGGGAGTAAATTTTTCGCAATTAGTCCAATCAAATCAAAAAAGTGTTAAAATTGCCCCAAAAGGACGTATTTTCAAAACCGTTTTAATGAGTGTGACAAAGACAAGATCACTTGACTATATTTTCAATTTTATGGAGTTTGAAAATAGATTAAGTATGGACTCACAACATTTTTCTAGGTTTAGTCTCCCTAGCCCGAAAAAGTATAAAATATCACTAACGAGAACTCTCCTGGCAGGAAGAATCTCCCGAGGCATACATTTTTACTGAATAATCTACTAGATAAAAAAAGTGTTAAATGCATGCCAAGTAAATGTTCTTCTGGACCAACATAATGAGTGTGATGGAACAAAGTCACTTGATGATCTTTTTATAATTAGGGAGTCTGGAAAGAGCTTAACTCTGGACTCTGAGGGGGGTTCTTTTTTCGTAAGTAATCTCCAAGGCTCGAGAAAGAGATAAACCAAAATGAAGGAGAATGTTCCTTTTTAGAAAATTTAGTCCCTCAAGCACAAAAAATGGTTAAACTTACACCTAAGAATACTCTTCTAGCGAACCGAAGTTCCTAGAGAATACCTTTATTCATAAAATTATCCATCCAAAATGAAAAAGGGGTAAACTACTGCCTGATAGATGTGCCTTCAAATTTGTATTTGGCGAGCGTAAATGGCAACAAGACCATTGGACAATTTTTTCAATTTTAGAGAGTATGAAAAAGGATTAAATAATACTGCAGGGGGAATAATTTCTCAAGTAATAAAGATGAGATAGAAAATAATAAATACAGTCTCGTTGGATGTTTCTTTCAAAATTTAAGGAAAGCTTGAAAGACAACAAAGTATTCTCATTAGGGAGTCTCATGGGTAAGGCCAAGAATGATGATTAGAAAGAAGAATGAGGCTTCAATATGTAATACTGGTGATACTAAAAAGGACTCCCAAGACTAAGTCAAAAATCATAGCATGGACGCCAAAATGAAGAAAAGGATCTACCTAGGGCATACATGTAGAGGTAGGATCTACCACCTAATTACGACACTTCTAAAGCAGCTAATACGATTCTATGTTGTACTTCGGTTGGGTCGATATTAAGGAGAAATAAACCAAGAAATGGATAATGAAAAAATAAAATTAGGGAAAAAACTAACCTATATTCCATTTTCAAGGTCAATATATGTCAGAACGGATCGATACGGTGAACAAATGTCAACAAAAAATGTCTCCAAGATGTTCTATATAAGACTAATAACACTCATCCAAATGTTAATAGATCCAATATAGATATAAACTTCGGAAAATAAGAGGTTATAATGAATATAAAACTTGAAAACATCAAACTTGGACTATACAATATGGTATAAAGCATTGCACATCTTTATAGATCATTCATAGTAATGATTCAGGTAGGGCCCGCTACTAGGCTCTGACCAAGAGTCTCTTCGATAGTCAACCTAGAAATTCTCCCAAAAGGTAAGAAAACACAAACCACGGTGTAAGTCTTCCCACGATATAGAAACCATAGTCATGGTTTCAAGGATAGCCTCATCCAAAGGAAATTCAAAATCTGAGAAATAGCACGAATAAGGAGGGTTGAACATCCCAAAGGGAGAAGAAAAATAACCATATTCCATATGACAATGAAGGTTATGGCCAAGACTGACAGATTTTGTCAGTGAAGAATCACAAGCACAAGGGCTTGAGGATCTATAAACAATGAGTTCAAACTCACAAGGAAACTCAAGGTCACTTGGACCAAGAGGGGGAAGCAAGAGCTCCCATGCCCCTGTTGGATAACAAAATTGATCAATTTTCGATACCATCTCTCGATAAGGTAAACATGATTTTACAGGTTCCTTCTGAGAAGAAATTGAACATCAAGGATAAGATTCCACATAATTAACCTGTTGCATGATAGAGTCTATGATGTGGGAGCATCGTCATCAAGCGCAAATGGGAGACAACTCAGCGCAGTAGCACACATTTTGAAGTGATGATTTTGAATATAAGAAGGCATATCATGAAAATATCTTGAAAATATTGTAATTTAAGAATATCTTTAATTCTTAGGAGTTGAACCATCACATGAGATCGATGGGGAATGTATTTTATTGTAATATAGTAGCTTGCAGTACAGATTCGAAGCCTTTTCTCTTATATGTATGTCTAAAGCATTTATTGTAATAAATCCTTAGTAGTTGAATTCTTTTATTTCAATAGGATAGCACTAAGGAAGTCAGAGGGAAAATATTTATGAGCTCCTATTTTATAAAAAAATGTATTGTATGCCCAAATGAGGTTGTTTCAATTTAGTTGATAGTTGCTGCTGAATTTTAGTTGAGAGCCGTAGAGAGTTGTTGAGAGATGTTGAAGAGCATTGTATGAGTCTGTGTACATATCATTTGAATGAACATAATAGAGAAGCATTGTTCCAAATGTTTGGTTTTGTTGTTACGTTGTCTATCTGAATGCATGAATGGTAGTCTTTCTGTTAATTTTCAATTCTTTGTTATTATTTGTTCTTATGTTATGAATGCATTTACATGGTTGAATGTATGAATATGTGAAAGTTTAGATAAGTTTCAATTTTTTCTCTTCTATGAGCAAGTGAAAGGAGTGCATAGTGTCTGGAAGGTGTGCGTTGACATAGTTGCTTTCGACTCAGAAGCTTAGAAGAGATAACGTGAAGCTAGATTTTGTATGCAAGGAGTGCGTAAGTATCCACAAGGTGTGCGCCGACATAATATTTTAACTCAAAATCTCAGGAGGAGTAACTTAAGAGTATTTACATAAGAGTGTGAAGAAATATTTCAAGGTGTGCAAAGTCATTCACAGAGAAGTCAAGTCATGGAGAAGACCTTGTTGCAAGGTGTGTACAGGGTAAATTTCAACTAAGTGTCGAAGAAACGCTCTGAGGAGTTAGAGGTTTCAAGGGAAAACAAGCTCAGAAGAGGTAATGGTGATAATATTTCAATATGGATGATCCCCTGAAGATTCCCCAAAATTAACGAGCAATATCCATTTAGGAGGAGGCAAAATCATTCCATATTGTCATATATGGGAGATTTTCATGAAGGATAGTCATGTAGTCCTTCGACACTTCATGGTTCAGAGGCATAGAAGTATTGTAAGAGAGGCAATCGTCATATTCAGAAAGTGATCCTAGCCTATGGCTATGGGGAGGATGCATGGAAGTAGATCAAAGAGTTCGGGAGATAGATTTCAAAGAATTTGCATGGAGAAAGTGAAATATTTGTGAAGTCATGAAGGCCAAGGTATTCTAGATCGTTGCATCTAGGAGGACACGCGGAAGAGATCCGTGTGTTTCAAAAAAACACATTTCAGAAGAAAACAAGGGTGGAGGTCGTAAAACCATCGAAGCCAATGTTGCGAAGAGGACTGGCCCGAAGTTTTAGCCCATGATCATATGAGAAGAAGATCCTATCCAGAGGAGCTAGAGCCTGCCATTTAAAGTTACCAAAAGCGCTAGAAAATGACTTTGTGGGTAATTTAAACCTGCATGATAACAAAAGGGGGCCTGTGTAAGTTTTTTTTAGGGTCTGTTGGAGGCCCGAGGAGCTAATTCGGCTCAAGGAATTGAATATCCTTGACCAAGAGGTCTCTTAACCCTTAGGAGGGGAGGGGGGATACATCAGTCTACACAAACACTAAGGACATACAAAGGAAAATCTTGAACTAACATCGAATTAGGATGATGATTATCATATGGCAATTGGTTGATAGTGACAATTCTTCCATTGTGAGGGAAATGCATCATGTGAAAGAGTGTAGACACAACAAAGTTCATAGCATATACATAATCATACCCGAAAGGTATATTTAAATCTAACGGGCCTTGCACCACTATAACATCGACGTTGAAAATATTCCCACCTAACGAGATAGTAAACTGACCCTAAATATTCACTAGGACATCTGTCAAAATCCAACAACTCACATGAAGTAGATACAAGCTCGGTAGAACCCAAATATTTCCAAGACAAGGAGGATAAAATACTTGCGCAGGCTCCTTCGTCCACAATACATCGGTAAATTTGTTTTGAATTAACTTTAACCCTTATTTCAAAAGGTGCAAAAGAAGGAAGGTGAGGTTTAACAAGGTCATTTCAATCAAAGGAAACCATCCTAGGACTTGGAGGGGGTGTTCTCAACGTGAGCAGAATTTCTCCATGTTCTGAAAATACTAAACTGGAAATACTAAAAACATAGTTGGTAGACACATCACTTCCCAAGAGAAGAGTGGGATCAACTGAAGATTGCATCAGCGTGACCACTTTGGTAGAATCGACACTCTCCAAGAGAAGAGTGGGATCAGCCAAATATTACATCAGAGTGACCACTTCTTTAACCACTGGTTGAATAGGATGCAATACATCATAGTATAAAAATGCATAACCCCCCAAAAAAGGAGTGGTATCAGCCAAAGATTGCATCGACATGACCACTTTCTTAACCAATGGTTGAATAGGTTGTGAGACAACAAGGTATAAATGCACGTCACCCCCCAAAAGAGGAGTGGGATCAACCGAATATTCCATTGTCACGACCACTTCATCAACCAAAGGATGAATAGACTATGAGGAAACCTCAAAAGACTCGTAATCATAAGAGCTTGTAGACGTGGACCAAAATATTTGTGCCTCTAGAAGGCCAGGGCATAAATGAATAAGGTGATCTCCCTTGCAAATATTACAATGGAACTTAGGCTTATGTCCTATTCGCCTGGTTTTCTAAATAGAATCATTTCCCCCAACATGACTAGCAGTGGTTGGTTTCTTGTCCTCAACATGACTCGCAGAGTTTGTTGACATATCACTCATATGACTCGCATTGACGAGATTTGTGCCCCCAACATGACTTGTAGTGGTTATTTATTGGTCGATAACATGACTCAAAGAGGCTACATAACCATCGCTAGTATGACCAGTAGTGACTCAATTTTTTCCCACAACATTACTTAAAGAGTTCGGGTTCCTGCCCCCAACATGACTTGTAGAGGATGTTGAGAAATCTAAAACATAACTAATAGAGGTTGGTTTTTGAACTCCAGTATGACTCTAAAGGACTAGATTCATGCCCCCAACATGACTTGAAGTAGTTGGATTAACATCTCCAACATGATTAATAGAGGTTTGTGATGGTTCGATAATGTGACTCACAGACATTACAGACCTATCTACTGTATGACTAGCGATGACTAGAATTTTTCCACCAACATGACTTGCAGACGTTGGGTGTTGGTATTCAACATGACTAGTAGAGGTTGAGGATCTATCTCCAACAGACTCAGAGAGGTTGGTGATTGAACTCAAATATGAATTGCAGGGACTAGGTTTAGGCCCCCAACATGACTTGCAGATTCTAGGTGCTGGTATTGAACATTACTTGTAGAGGTTGAGGACCCATCTCCAACATGAATCGAAAAAGTCAGATATTTTTTCTTCCTATTCTTCCTCTTTCTATTTCGTTTAGACTTCCAGTTACTAGTAGCTATACTTTCACCAGAGAATGCAGAAGGGGGAGGAGAAGACTTTGCTAACAAAGGAACATCAACATGATTCCCATGACATAAGGTGCTTAACTGAGAAGTGTTAAGAGCATTCGAGACATTTGGAATGGTACCCAACCAAACCGATAATCTCACATTCAACCCAAGAATGTACAAAGTGGCCATCAAAGGGACACCAACATTTCCAAAGAAATGAAAAGAAAAAGAATCCCCTTGCAAAGGGGTTCCTTGGTTGGTATCGTCAGTAAATTTTTCCATGAAGATCGTATGCATAGGTTCTCCCTTGCGGGATCATTCAAGTTCATAAAAGTCTTACACACTGACTCTGGAGAACCAGTGCTATAAAAAAAAACACCTATCAAGGGTCGGATCCACGTTTCTAAGTGGAAGAACGAAAAGTCCTCACGACCGACGGAGTGAGAGGTATACCACCTTAGGTCAAAGACCCAAAAAAATGACTAACTAACTCTTTATGGAAAACTAGGGAGAACATAGCACACCACTATGAAGAAAATGTTAAAAACATACAAACCAAACAAACTACGATTATGAATTATTTCGGCCCAAGATGATGAAGTCATGATCGTCCAAATCGTTCACCAAGGAAAAAATCTATCCAGGAGAAGAAGTTACCTAGACCTATGACCAACGATCCCTTCGAGTGTCTCCTAGAGAATACAGAGTCTTCCTCGAGTATTGTGATACAACCCTCAGAATCACATGTGTTTCAACCTATATAATGGAAACTAGTCCACCAACTTCTAATCAACAACCAGGGGGGTAATTTTGACAGTCAAGCGAGTGTATGGGCAGGGTAACTAAGCCTGAATATCCTCCCAAGGCCAGCAATGTAACAAAGGCAGAATCACTCTTATAGTACCTTGGACTGATCCAAGTGTCTCATAGGTTTGATGCAAGTCGGGACAATAATTCTACAAGATTCACCCCCAATATACACTCTCCCAAATGCTTTGTCGGGATCAGGAGTGGATATCTCCATCACCATTCTCCACATGGCATCATATTTGACTCAGGTGTGAGAGGAGCTTCTCGGATTGAGTAATTACAAAGTGGATTGTTCACACCCTAGCATAGACACCTAAGTTAAGTTTTGGTTGGCCTTGGAGATTTTACCTCTCCACACCTAATCCAAGGCCCTTGCCTAAGCTATTAGTGAACCCTAGAAAAAGTGTTACTAATATATTTCAGATTAGTGCGCTCGTTTTATGGGGTTTTCTTATTGAAGGAATGAAAGTGAAACTTTTTTTTTTTGAGACTCTTGAAAAAAAAATGAAACTTGAAATAATATTGGAAAATAAAACTTTACACTAATACTTCAAATTAAAAGAGTTTCAAGGAAGAAAAAGCATGAACAATCCTTCAAACCTAAAGATGAAATCTTTTCTCCTTTCCATGCAAAATGCACATTGCAAATTTTGAGTGAAAAACTAGAGAAAATGAAAGGATATTCTTCCTTATTTTTCTTTTGAAATTCTTTCAAGATGAGAATAAAACACACCCTCTAATAAAAAATTTTTTTTTTCAAATAACAATGCAAAGAAAATGTAAAGAAATAAAGAGACCTAGAAAACTAGGTTTTTTTTTTATATTTTCTTCCAATCAAAGAAGTAAAAAAAGATGCTAAAAGAAACTGCAAAATACACGATTCATGGCCCCCCCAAATCATTTTTTCTTAAAATAAAACTCATTTTTTCTTAAAATCAAGCTAGAAATAAGTTAAAATTGAATCTTTAACCCAATCCTAAGACCACTAACATAGACCCTGTAAATTCCAAAAAAGGCCTGAGAAACCCAAGGCTTTTGACATGAAAGAGAAACAAACCTCTTTTTTCAAAAACCCTTTCATGAAACAAATATGTGAGCTATTTCACTAGCATCCTACGTATGTATGCAAATTTTTTACTGTGGATACTATGTATGTACATGGGCTAAGCTAAAGCAGAGCACGCACACCTATGAGATTTTTCAAAAATAAAAATACTAGGAAGAATGATTGGGAAGGGAAATTTGGTAGGCACATTGCAGGTGACCAGAGACCCTTAAAAGACTCAATGAAATTTATAAAAAATCAAAAGGCAATAAAGAGTCCAATTAAAAGCCAAAAAACTCCCTCTAAAACCTAAAGAGAATCCCCAGTGGAGTCGCCAATTATGATAGCGGGAAAACCCCCCTATTACTATACCAGGGCCAAAGTATAGGCATAGTTATGATATTCGTTAAAATACAATCCAATTCATAAACTACCCCAAATATTCTAAATAGATGAACACAAATATATAGGAAATTAGGTTAGAAGTAGTACCTTTAGTCCAACATTCGATGTAGACCACCTCCAGCTTTGTAGCTCCTAGGATGCAAGTCTCCTCCCAAAGATGACTTGCAATAACACTTAGGAAAGAAAAGCTACAAATATTTTATCTCTACTCATCAAGATTAGGGTTATATATAAACCATTATGCATAAATCAAATGAAAAACATAAATATATCATATGGGGTAGGGAAAAAGATTCTTTTATTCAAATGAAAACATAAAAATTACAACCTTTGTACGTCGACGCTCATGTGAACCTAGTACGGTCTATTATTAATGTTTCTCCAAGTGAATTATGCCAATTATTTCTCTCACAATCAATTGGTCACTTCAGGGGAAGGAAAGGGATTGTATAGGGGAAAAGGATAGAGAGGGAATGCTGAAGTAGAAACTTAGAAGGGGTTGAGAATACTTGGGAAAGGAGGGAAAAGGGATTTGAGTAGAGTTTCATTGTTCTAATGATTGATGTGGAAATGGGACCCCAATACCTCCTTTTATATGAAAAAAGGATAGTTATTCGGTTTGGGGATGGGATACAATGGGTGAATTGGTTGGGAAACCCTCGATAGCCTGTAAACTCCGTTGAATTTCTTGCAAATTTTAATTTTTTGCAACTTTTGGAGGTAAATGCGGGTTGTTTAGTATGTAGCTAGCGTATGTATGTGGGTTTTCTAGCATGCAGAAAGTGTATGTATGCAGGCAATAGTGCAGCAAGGAGCGTACATGCTCCAAAAAATGGTTTTGAAATATATTTCCTTAGCGTAGCAAGACTTGAGGCCATGAGAATGTTCCTGCCATTTGCATGCTTTAGAAATTTAAAAATCTATCAGATGGATGTCAATTTATCATTCCTTAATGTAACACTAGAAGAAGAAGTCTATGTTGAGAAAACAGAAGGATTCATGTTAACAAAAAATCAGGAGTACGTGTTCAAGTTGAAAAAGGCCCTGTATGGTCTTAAACAAGCCCCCGGAGCATGGTTCTCAAGACTCGATCAGTACCTACAAAAACAAGGATATAAGAGAGGGACTACTGACAACAACATATACATCAAAATTGAGGATAAAAACATGATTATTGTGGTGGTATATGTAGACGACATCATATTTGGGAGTAATCTAACTACACTAAGTAGAAAGTTTGCAACCAAAATGAAAGAAGTGTTTGAAATGTCTATACTAGGAGAATTGTCATTTTTCTTAGGTTTACAAGTAAATCAAACAGAAAATGGAATATTCATTTCCAAAACCAAATATATCAAGGAAATGATGAATACATTCCAAATGGAATACAATAAACCTATGAGTACTCCCATAGTCACTGGATGTAAACTAAGCCTAGAAGATGGCTCACCAAAAGTGGACCAAACGATGTATATATAAATGGTTGGAAGTTTTCTCTATTCAATAGAAATAAGACTTGAAATCATGCAGGTTGTAGGAATCGTGGGGATATTTTAATATGCACCTAAAGAAACTCACTTAAAATAAGTGAAGAGAATATTCATATATCTTAAAGGAACCCAAGAAATTGGACTATGGTATCCAAAACATAAATACTTCAATCTAACTGCATACACTGACGCAGATTGGGACAATACTATAAATGATAGGAAAAACACTAGTGGAGGAGTATTTTTCTTAGTAAAATGTATGGTATCCTTGTTAAGCAAGAAACAAACATCCACATCACTTTCTACGGTAGAGGAAAAATACATTGTTGTTGCATCTCACTGCACACAAGTTCTTTGGATGAAGAAAACATTAGAAGTGTCAATTAAGGTTGGTTGTCATTGATGTCAACCCTTGAAGAAAGTCCGGTAATGAATTCTGATAGCACAAAGGTTTGGGTAATGGACCCAATGTTGTTTCATGTATAATGGTATTATTTTTAATATATTTGAAGGTAATACTATTCTATATGTATAGTACATGTCATGTCATTTCTGGTGGTATGTAAAACGTCACATAAATCCTCACAGTTTGAGAGTTATGGCCTTACAAAGTTGGAGGAATCTCATATGTTGGCTTGAAGCCCAAAAAGGTCAAAGAAGCGAAAGAGTTTGCAAAGAAGAAATTACTATTTAAATGATAAATTATAGTGCCAAAGTCAAGAAGGATTATTTAAATAATAACGTGAAGTGACAAAATCAAAGAAGATTATTTAAATTATAAATTGAGGTGACAAAGTCAAGGAGGAATATTTAAATGATAAAGTAATGGAGAACTTTCTAATTATGGAAAGTCGTTAACCCTAAAAATTAGGAAAATAGGTTAAGTGACCTAGAAATGGGTTAAGTGACCTAGAATATGGAGAGTATAAATAAGAGAAAAGGCTCTCTCATTTTAGATGCCACTTGAGAATATTGAATATCTATAGGTGAATGAGGTAACCAAAGGATATCTAATCCCAATTTCAGAGGGAAGGTGAAGAAAAGAAGGTCGGAATTCAAGGGAGGATAAATTCTTTTGATGATGCTTTCTAAGGTATGTTATTTACAGGTCATCGAACCATTTTCACAATAACTTTGTTTATAGAATGATTCAAACTGTGAAGTTGATAGGCCATTGAGGAAACATATCCAAGTATATGTGGTAAAAAATTCACCTTGTGGGTCGTTGTATGTTTGCAATTACACTGTGTGGAAAATAGGATTTGTGGCTAGTACTGGAACTAGTCTAAAACAAGTGTTTCGGGTAAGAATGTCATAACTTATTCATAACATATCAAAATTAAGTAAGACCAATTGTGTTTCTTATATTATAGTCTTTAGTATTTTTTGTAACATTTTTAGATCCCTTCAACAAATATTCTGTGTGGGGCACGCTCTACAAGGTCTCTCTTTAAAATAAGCCAAAATTCAGCAAGGTATGTCATTTTTTTTGGCAAATATTTAACAGACAGTGAATGGCATAAGTACAGGAATAATGTAACAGATGGGCGTAAGTAACTATGGCATGAGTACAGGAAGAATGTATAGAGAATTGTTGGCATGTTTTACAGGCAGCGTATACTTGTCATTGATGGCAAGTACAATAGTGATGATGGCTTGAGTACAGCAACGATGATCAATGGTGCAGTGATAATCGGTGAAGAGAAACAATCGTGTTCGTTGGATCTCTTCCTGAATTCCTGATGGCCGTCAAATCTGAATAAGAGCATCCTGAAAAAGTAGGCCCATAAGGTTTGAGAAGAATTTATGTTCGTTGGATCCCCTTTCAAATTCCCGATAGAACGAGGGTTGTCAGATCTGAATGTAGACAAGAAGAGCACACTGAAGAGGATGATAGATCTCAGACCTTAGATCCAAGCACAGGACCCTAACATCGTTGGATCAAGGAGAACTTGCATGCTCTTTAAAGTACAAGGAGAAGTGGGCGTACAAAATTCCGAAAGAAGGAGGACCATCCATTTACGGGTAGGACACGTGCAGATAGATCGTCAATTTGCTGATTGGAGAGTCAAAGGAATGATGTTCCCTAACCTCTCGAAATCGCGATATCCGAAATCATGATTTAATCTCAGCCGTCAGATTAAGGTTGAATCTGGACCATTGATTCCAGTCCATATCAGAGTTTCACGAATCGCGACATGGAGAGACAAGAAACAATGCAACAAGAATTGTGAAATCGTGATTTAATCGCAGCCATTTAATCAATATTGAATCTGAACTGTCAGATCAAGATATGATCTGGACCATTGATACGACTCCATTATGAAGTTTCGTGGATCGGGACTTTGAAGTGACAACAACATTGAACGTCAAGAGTGTTGAAATCGCAATGTGTGAAATATCGACTGAATCTAAACCGTCAAATCAAGATATGATCTAGACCATTGATATGACTCCATTACGGAGTTTCATGGATTGGGACTTTGAAATGACAAAAACACTGAACGTCAAGAGTGTCGAAATCGCGATGTGTAAAATCCCGACTGAATCTGAACCATCATATCAAGATATGATTTAGACCATTGATACGACTCCATTACAGATTTTCGTGGATCGGGAATTTGAAGTGACAAAAACACTGAACGTCAAGAGTTTCAAAATCGCGATGTGTGAAATCCCGATTGAATCTGAACCGTCAGATCAAGATATGATCTGGAACATTGATCCGACTTCTTTACGGAGTTTCGTGGATCGAGATTTGTAAGTGACAAGAACATTGAACATCAGTAATGTCGAAATCGTGATATGAGAAATCGTGGAATGATTTGAACCGTCATATCAAGTGTTGATCGGAGGGTTATTGTTCTCTCTCACAGTTAACTCCTCAGTTTCGAATCTGTTAGCGAAACAGACTAATGATTGCCGATTAGTTGGTGTTTCAGTTGTTGAGATAGTTGTCTTCCTTTTGCGGAAGGAGATGGGAATTTGAACCGCCGTGGGTGTGTATAAAATAAAATGAGACAGACAACGTGTGGTTGGTTGTTCTGTATGAAAAATGAATGAAACTGTAAGAAAGGAAAAATCATAGAATGTGTTGTGTGAGATTGAAAATATGCACAGTGTGAGATGAAACTCAGAGAAGAGTAACAGATGATGAAGAGAAGAATAAGCAGAGTAGAATGATAGAACAAGTTGATGCAGAGCATACCTATTGAACAGAAAAAGGAAGAGAAGAATAGTAGAACAGTTAGTAAAAGACTGGATTTACAAAACAAAGAATGATTGGTAAGAATTGATTTATCTACGTAGTTGACTGTTTATTTATTCATTTATTTCATAGGGAGGTTGGGAGGTTCTCGGGAGGACTGTTGTCCTCATAGGTTCAAGTGAGAGCTTGAAAAAAGGAAGTTTTAGCTTCCATCTTGTTGCTGCCAGAGAAACCAAGGTGGCAGGGTGGTGTAAGGGAGAACAATTTTTCTCTGTTATACAGGTTGGATCCTGTGTAACTGGAAGTTGGTGCTTCCATCTAGTTGGTGTTGGAAAATTAAGGGAGTCGGTGCTTCCTTCTAGTGGGTGCTAGAGAAACCAGAGATTTGGTGCTCTCAAACAAGTTGCAGCTTGTAAAAATGAGGTAGCAGCCTCACATTGAGTTGGTGCTCAATTATAGATGATGTACAGAACTTAAAAGACTGCCTATCATTTCGAAGAAGAAGAGGTTTTCTCCCTTTATGGGTTTCCTCGTGAAAAATATGTCTTTGTGTATACCTTATGTGTGACTGATGCTCTTTACTTTTATTGTTCATATGTTGTATATTGTTGATGAGCACTTGAAGAAAGATTAATAATGTTTTAATAGACTTAAAATGGTTTAAGCTCAATTACAACTGATTCACCCCCCC
>JZKD02S1739911.1:1244406-1269373 GCA_000966675.3 Picea glauca | reverse complement strand
CTGACACAAATAAGTAGAAAGAAGCAAAATCACCTCTCAGAATTATTAGAAGGAATCATCCTGAAAATCAGATAATTGGGGATATAAATGAAGGAGTTCAGACAAGAAGGAAATTTATTAAAGACTCGGAACAATCTCATGTTGCCTTTTTATCTATGATTGAACCTGGAAATTTTGAGGAAGCTAGCCAAGAAGATAATTGGATTAGAGCAATGAATGAAGAGCTAGATCAGATTGAGAAGAACAATACTTGGGAGCTTGTCCCTAGACCTGAAGATAAGAATGTAATAGGTTCCAAATGGGTGTTCAAAAATAAAATGAATGAAAAAGGACAAGTTGTTAGAAATAAAGCCAGATTGGTCTGTAAGGGATTTGCACAAATTGAAGGTGAGGACTTTGATGAAACTTTTGCACCAGTGGCAAGATTGGAAGCTATCAGAATATTTCTTGTTTATCATATGGATGTTAAGTCAGCATTTCTTAATGGAGATCTCGAGGAAGAAGTATATATGGAGCAAGCTGAAGGATTCTCTTTGACAGATAATCCTAATTATGTTTGTAAGCTGAAGAAGGCCTTATATGGACTAAAAGAAGCACCACGAGCTTGGTATTATAGACTGGACAAATTTCTACAAGAAAAAGGGTTCAAGAATGGTATTGTTGACAGTAACCTTTACATCAAGTCTAAAGTTGATAATTTACTAGTTATTTTGGTTTATGTAGATGATATTATTTTTTTCTGTACTAATGAATCATCTATCCGATGGTTTTCTAATTCTATACAAACAGAATATGAAATGTCCATGATAGGAGAACTTTCATATTTTCTTGGCTTACAAGTAAAACAAAGCTCTGTAGGAATTTTTATTTCTCAAGAAAAATATTTGAAAGAAATGTTGAAGAAATTTCAGATGGAAGATTCTTCTACAGTTAGCACACCTATGGTGGTTGGTTGCAAGCTGAGTAAAGATGATATCTCACCTGATGTTGATCAAAGGACATATCGCTCCATGATAGGTAGTATTTTGTACATCACAACATCCTGTCCTGATATAGTGCAAGTTGTTGGAATGGTAGGTCATTTTCAGTCTGCTCCTAAACAAAGTCATTTGGCAGCTGTCAAAAGGATATTTAAATACTTGAAGGGAACAATGACTTATGGTCTATGGTATCCTAGAAATCAGAATTTCTAGTTAACTGCTTATTCAGATGCAGACTGGGAAAATCGTGTTGATGATAGAAAAAGCACCAGTGGAGGAGCATTCTTTTTGGGTGACTCATTAGTTGCATGTCTTAGTAAAAAGCAAGGATCCATTTCATTGTCCACTACAGAGGTAGAATACATTGTTGCTGCTACTTGTTTCACACAAATCTTATGGATGATACAAACTCTTGCAGATCTGAAGGTAACTTACACTGATCCTATTCCAATTCATTGTGATAACACCAGTGCCATTAATGTTTCCAAGAATCCTGTTATTCATTCCAAGACTAAGCATATTCCAATAAAGTACCATTTTCTTAGAGAAAAAGTTACAAACAGAATTGTTCAGTTGAATTATATTCCTTCCAAAGAACAGATGGCTGATATCTTTACTAAACCATTAGCAACGACCCCTTTTGGATATCTTCGTAAAACATTGGGGGTTATAATTTATTGTGTCTAATCTGCTCACCTGGTCAGGGGGAGTACTTATTGAATATCTAGTGTATTTCCAAGATGCTTATAGTCAACAGGGGGAGTATGTTTTGCAACAAGATCAGGGGAAGAATGTTTCTTCTTTGACATTGATGTCAAAGGGGGAGAAAAGAGTTCGGGAGGAGAGTCGAGTCTGAATGCATGCGGGTGCTTGTATTACCATCAATGCCAAAGGGGGAGATTGTTGACAAATATTTAACAGAAAATGAATGGCATAAGTACAGGAAGAATGTAACAAACAGGAATAAGTAACGATGGCATCAGTACAGGAAGAATGTACAGAGGATTGTTGGCATGTTTTGCAGGCAGCATATACTTGTCATTGATGGCAAGTACAGTAGTGATGATGGCTTGAGTATAGCAGTGAAGATCAGCGGTGCACTGATAATCGGGGAAGAGAAAAAATCGTGTTCGTTGGATCTCTTCCTGAATTCCCGATGGCCATCAGATATGAATAAGAGCATGCTGAAGAAGTAGGCCCATAAGGTTTGAGAAGCATTTTTGTTCGTTGGATCCCATTTCAAATTCCCGATAGAACGAGGATCGTTAGATTTGAATGTAGACAAGAAGAGTGCACTGAAGAGGATGACAGATCTCAGACGTTAGATCCAAGTGCAGGACCTGACCATCGTTGGATCAAGGAGAACCTGCACACTCTTTAAAGTACAAGGAGAAGTTGGTGTACAAAATTCTGAAAGAAGGAGGACCGTCCATTTACGGGTAGGACACGTGGGGATAGATCGTCAGTTCACTGACTGGAGAGTCAAAGGAACGATGTTCCCTAACCTCTCAAAATAACAATATCCAAAATCGCGATTTAATCTCAACCGTCAGATTAAGGTTGAATCTGGACCGTTGATTCCAGTCCATATTGGAGTTTTGGGAATCGCGACATGGAGAGACAAGAAACAATGCAACAAGAATTGTGAAATGGCTATTTAATCGCAGCCATTGAATCAAGATTGAATCTAAACCGTCAGATCAAGATATGATCTGGACCATTGATACGACTCCATTACGAAGTTTCGTGGATCGAGACTGTGAAGTTACAAAAACACTGAACGTCAAGAGTGTCGAAATCGCGGTGTGTGAAATCTCGACTGAATCTGAACCATCAGATCAAGATATGATCTGGACCATTTATACGACTCCATTACGGAGTTTCGTGGATCGGGACTTTGAAGTGACAAAAACACTGAACGTCAAGAGTGTCGAAATCGCGATGTGTGAAATCCCGACTGAATCTAAACCGTCAGATCAAGATATGATCTAGACCATTGATACGACTCCATTACGGAGTTTCGTGGATCGAGACTTTGAAGTGACAAAAACACTGAACGTCAAGAGTGTCGAAATCGCGATGTGTGAAATCTCGACTGAATCTGAACCGTCAGATCAAGATATGATCTGGACCATTGATCCGACTTATTTACGAAGTTTCATGGATCAGGATTTGTAAGTGACAAGAACATTGAACATCAAGAATGTCGAAATCGTGATATGTGAAATTGCAGAATGATCTAAACCATCAGATCAAGTGTTGATTGGAGGGTTACTGTTCTCTCTCACAGTTAACTCCTCAGTTTCGAATCTGTTAGCGAAACGGACTCATGATTGCCGATTAGTTGGCGTTTCAGTTTTTGAGACATTTGTCTTCCTTTTTCCAAAGGAGATGGGAAGTTGAACTACCGTGGGTGTGTATAAAAGAAAATGAGATAGACAGCGTGAGGTTGGTTTTTCTGTATGAAAAATGAATGAAACTGTAAGAAAGGAAAAATCATAGAATGTGTTGTGTAAGATTGAAAATATGCACAGTGTGAGATGAAACTCAGAGAAGAGTAACAGATGATGAAGAGAAGCAGAAGAAGAGCATAATGACAGAACAAGTTGATGCAGAGAAAACCTACTGAACAAACAAAGGAAGAGAAGAATAGCATAACAGTTAGTAGAAGACTGGATTTACAAAACAAAGAAAGATTGGTAAGAATTGATTTATCTGCGTAGTTGATTGTTTATTTATTCATTTATTTCATAGGGAGGTTGGGAGGTGCTCGGGAGGACTGTTGTCCTCAGAGGTTCAAGTGAGAGCTTGAACACAGGAAGTTGTAGCTTCCATCTAGTTGTAGCAAGAGAAACCAGGGTGGAAGTGTGGTGCAAGGGAGAACAAGTGTTCTCTGTTATACAGGTTGGAGCCTGTGTAACTGGAAGTTGGTTCTTCCATCCAGTTGGTGCTGGAACATTAAGAGTGTTGGTGCTTCCTTCTAGTGGGTGCTAGAGAAACCAAAGAGTTGGTTCTCTCAAACAATTTGCATCTTGTAAAACTGAGGTAGCATCCTCACATTGAGTTGGTGCTCAATTATAGATGATGTACAAAACTTAAAAGACTGCTTATCATTTCGAAGAAGAATAGGTTTTCTGCCTTTATGGGTTTTCTCGTGAAAAATCTGTCTCTGTGTATACCTTATGTGTGACTGATGCTCTTTACTTTTATTGTCCATATGTTGTATATTGTTGATGAGCACTTGAATAAAGATTAATAATGTTTTAATAGACCTAAAATTGTTTAAGTTCAATTACAACTGATTCAACCCCCCCTCTCAGTTGTCTTAGTAATTTCAACAGTTTTTTCTATAACTCTTTTTTTGAGAGGTTCCAATTAGTGACACCCAGAGGAATTACAATTTTGTACTACTTTTAGATCTTTATTCATTATAGGTACATAGTTATGATTATTTCAACATAGGTTTGTTGACTAATCCCAAACTAGTCATGTGAGACTAAAGAAAAGTTTGATGAAAATGTTAGTCTCTTGTTTTGAAAGTTAAGGAAGGTTTGCATGCATGTGATCATATACACCAGGTCTATTACAGAGTTAAAAATCATATTTGGATGAAATTGATGAGGGTTTTTGGTTAAGGTACATGTTGGGTACATGGTTGAGACAAGTAGTTGATGAGTTAGCACATACATGAGGTGTATAGTTAATGATGTTGGTATATATTAATGATTCATGGTTGATGAGTATTTGAAACATGATTGGTACATACTTGGTACATGGTTGGATGCACTTGTTTATGGTACATTTTTATTACAGGTTGTTTGGTACAGGTTGGTGCATGGTTGATTCACTTGTTTTTGGTATAGGTTTATTACAGGTTGATTCATGGTTGATGCATGGTTTAGTTTTATTGGTACAAGTTTACAATGGTATATCTCATAGTGATAGTGTGACAATGGTTCCATCATTCTACTTCTACTACAGAGTGGTTGGACGAGGCAAGCACAGGTCGTTGTGGCCACCTTTCGATGGACACTGGAGAACATAGGGGGTTGTAGCTTCCTTCTGGTTGTATCCAGAGAATAGGGGAGTTGGAGATTCCTTTAGGTTGTATCTTGAGAAACAAGGGGGTTGGATCCTCCTTCCAGCTGAAGATGGAAAAAAAAGGAAGTTGGTGTTTCCAATGAATGTAATTCTTCAAGACATATAAGAAAAATAACTCCGTGGTTTTCTCTCGCTTTGGGTTTCCACATAAAACACTGGTGTACTGTGTATGTGTATGATTGTTCATTTTTTCATTGCTTATTTACTCTGCATTTATTGGATGATAATGCTAAATTGATATAACACTTGGATTATATGGTTAAAAAGGATTAAATTCCTCTATTATTGATTCACCCCCCCTCCCAGTAATCCAACAATTGGTATCAGAGAAGGTTCCTTCAGAAATAAGTTTAACTACTGAAAGGTAGACCATGGAGAGAAACAACTTGTATAAAAATGGAATACCACAGTTCAATGGACATAAGTATGCATTTTGGAGCATAAGGATGAAAAAATATATACAGGCACAGGGATTTGAAATTTGGCAATCAATTGTTGATGGATACACATCACCAACAGTTCCACCAACAAATGACAAAGCAGTGAAACTCAGCCAAAATAATTCCAAAGACAAAAATGCACTTCTGAATGGTCTTAGTGAAATTATATTCACCAAAGTTTCACATTGTAAATACGCTAAAGATATTTGGGACAAACTTCAAAATATTTATGAAGGAGATTCAAAATTCAAAGAAACAAAGATTCAAACTTACAGAGGTCGGTTCGAACAAATTAAGATGAAGGAAGATGAGAATATTGCAGCTTACTTTTTATGATTTGATGATACAATAAATGCAATCATAGGACTGGGAGAAGAAATCAAAGAATAGGTAATTTTTCAAAAAGTACTAAGATCTCTTCCTATGAGATTTGATGCTAAGATATCATCACTAGAAGAAAGATCAGATCTAAACTCAATAAGCATGGACGAATTACATGGAATATTCATAGAATATGAAATGAGAACTGAACAGGAAAATCCAGATATAAAATAATCAACCTTCAAATAATCCAAAAAGTCAAAGAAAAAGGGAAGACAAAAATAAGAACATAGCAGCAGGAGTGACATCTCAGAAGATGATGAAGAAGTGGCCAACTTTGTCAAAATACTAAACAAGGGAACCGATGGTAGGTATAGAGGTAAGATTCCTTTAATTTGTTTTAATTGTCATGGTATTGGTCATTTTGCTAAAAAATGTCCTTATAAGAAAAAGAGAAATGATGAAGGTTACTCAAAAGGCAAACAAACATATAAAGGAAAAATAGCCATAAAGAAAGTTTTCAAGAAAATATTATGCACCAAAGAAGATATCTCATCATCAAATGAAGATGAAGTTAGTGATAGTGATATAGAAAGAGTTCTATTCATGGAAGTAGAAGACTCTGATAAATAATAATCTGAACAAGATTATGAAGAATTCGAAGAATAAATTGAAGATGCAGAAGTTGACTACCGAGAGGAATTAATGTGTTCCATGGAATTTATCAGAAGAGAAAAGAAGAAAAAAACGAAACTACAAGCAGAACTAGATGAGAAAGAAGAGACTCAAGAACTAGAACAAATGATCCCAAATTTGAAGGTTCAAATAGAAAAAGATAAAAGAATTGAAGAAGCACTCAAAGAACAACTAGAAGAAAAAGACAAGATCATTGGAAATTTGGAAGCAAAGTTTGTCACATTAAGAAAGGATCTTCAAAAGAAAAATATGCAAAACGACTCAAAATTTTTGGATGATATTATTAGAAGTGAAAAATATCATCATGACAAGTCTGGATTTGGATACAATTATATAGAAAAAGGATCAATATCCAAAACAACAGAGAAAGAAACATATCCAAAAAGCTATGCAGAAATAATCATGGGGGATATGAATATATACAAGGAAGATTATAGGGACACTCCTCCATCGAGAAGATTCATATTTCAGAATCAACAACCGACTATTAGGAATCATGAAGAAAAATAATTTATAAGAGTACCTCCTTTCAAAATATCTTCAACTCCCATGTATCAGACTATCTATTTTGGTTTAATTTATGCATGTAATAATTTTGGACATAAATTTGTGAATTGCAGAGCTAACAATAGGAACACAAACAAATTTGAAAGTCATATACAAAGGGGTTATCCAAGAAGGCCTAGTGAAACACAGAGAAGAAGTTAAAATAGGTTTAAATATTTGAGCACTGAAGTGGAATGTTACACATGTAACAATTTTGGACACATGGCCAAAGATTTCAGAATGACATTGCCTCCTAGAGAACCGCCACAGAATAATAATGGTCATAGACATGAACCTCAAAAAAGGACATGGATAAGAAAGAAGGATCAATATAGCAATGAAGAATGCACAGTCTCTCTATATGCTAAGCAGAAGAAACACGGTTGGTATGTTGATAGTGGTTGCTAAAAACACATGACATGTGATAGAGATATGTTTCTTACATTATGAAAGGAAAGAGATGGATTAGTCTCCTTCGGAAATGATGATTCAACTAAAATCATTGGAAAAGGCACAGTCAAAATTGAGAACAAGAATACCAAGACAAAAAATGTTCTACCAGTATAAGATATGAAACATAATATTTTAAGTGTTATTCAAATGTGTGACCAAGGTCATAAAGTTACTTTTGATTCACAAAAGTGTGATATAAGAAAATAAAGTTCAAGAAAATTGATTGCTATAACTGCGATAAATTCAAGCAACATATATGTATTAAGTGAAATTGGAAATGAAAAGTGTTGTCTAGGAAAGGAAGATGAACGTTGGCTATGGCACAAAAGAATGGGTCACATACATTTTGATAACCTTGTCAAAGTCAACAGAAGATAAGCAGTCAAATAAATACCCTAGATCACGAAACCGATCAAAACTTTATGCAAGCATTGTCAACAAGGAAAGAAAACAAAGATCCGGTTCAAATCAAAGGAATATTCAATGACAATACCACTGGAAATTGTGCATACTGATCTAGTTGGACCAACTAAAGAAAAAGGATTAAAAGGTGAGAAATAATTTATGTTATTAGTTGATGATTATACAAGAATGAACACAGTTTGATTTCTCAAGAATAAATCAGAAGCTTTTGAAAACTTCAAGATCTACAAGGAAATGGTTTAAAATGAAATGGATTCAGAAATCAAATTCTTGAGATCTGATAATGGAGGAGAGTTCACTTCAAAAAAAATTATGTACTACTGCAGTGGTCATGGAGTAAAAAGACAATTATTCGTTGCTAGGACACCTCAATAGAATGGAGTTGTTGAAAGAAAGAACATGACAGTATAGGAAATGGATCAAACAATGCTAATGGATTCCAAATTGACAGATATATTTTTGACACAGGAAATGAATACAACAATTCACATTCAAAACAGAGTAATTCTAAAAAAAAAACACTAAAAAAACTCCCTATGAGCTATGGAAAGAAAGACCAACAAATGCGAAGAACTTCAGAGTTTTTGGAAGAAAATGCTACATCAAAAGAGAAGATGAAAAAATGGGAAAGTTTGACTCTCGTGTGAACAAAGGAGTACTTGTTGGTTCCTCAAGTACAAATAAATCATACAAGTGTTACAATCTGAGATTGAACAAAGTTCTAGAAATAATCAACGTAACAATTGATGAAACAGGAAGAACAAAATCAAAGGAAGAACAAAATGAATCAATGGAAAAACTTTTCAAAGAAGAAGAAGAAGCTAAAAAGGAAGTAGAAGAGGAAGATGAAGAGAATCTGACAGAAGCAGAAGAGAAAGTTCATCAAGTTCCTCCAAAGACACCTAGCAGATGAATACAGAAGAATCATCCTTCAGATCAGAGTATCAGAAACAAAGACGCGGGAGTTGAGACTAGAAGAAGAATATGTTCACCATAAAAAACACACCTAGCACTCACATCTACGATTGAACCAAACTATTTTGAAGAGGCCAACAAGGATGAATTTTGGAACAAGGCCATGGATGAAGAATTGGATCAAATAGAGAAAATGACACTTGGGAACTGGTTCCAAGACCGAATGATAAGAATGTGATTGGCACAAAGTGGGTATACAGAAATAGATTGAATGAAGATGGATAGGTTACAAGGAACAAAGATAGATTGATATGTAAAGGATATGCACAGGTTGAAGGAATCGACTTTGAAGAGACATTTTCCCTAGTTTCTAGAATGGAAAGCAATTTGATTTCTTTTAGCTTATGCATGCTCCAAAAATATTAAAGTGTATCAGATGGACATAGAATCAACCTTTCAGAATGGGGAACTTGAAGAAGAATTCTACATTTAACAATGAGAAGGATTTTAGTTGTCAGAGAATGCAATCTATGTGTGCAAATTAAACAAGGCCTTGTATGGTCTAAAAAAGGATCCTAGAGCATGGTACTCTAGAATCAATAAATATCTACAAAAGGCAGGGTTCATAAAAGGAAGTGCAGACAACAAACTCTACATCAAGGTAAGTAAAGGTAATATTTTATTAATTGAAGTTTATGTTGATGATATTATTTTTGGTAGTGATGATGACAGGGTAAGACAGAAATTTGCAAAGGATATGTAGAATGAATTTGAAATGTCATTACTTGGAGAACTATCCTTCTTTATGGGACTTCAAATATGTCAAATCAACCAAGGAATTTTTATTTCTCAAACCAAGTATATCAAAGAAATGCTAAATAGGTTTGGAATGGAAGATTGCGAACCAGTTATCACTCCCATGCAAACCAATTGCAAGTTAAGAAAAGATGATCATTCAAAGTATATAGATCAAAGGAAATACATGTCAATGATTGGAAGCCTACTATATGTGAAAACATCTAGATCAGATGTAATGCAGGAAGTTGGATATGTAGCATGATTTCAAGAAGCACCAAAGGAATCACATGTATTAGCAGTAAACAAAAATTTTAGATATCTCAAAGGAACAAAAGAGTTTGGATTATGGTATCCAAAAGGAAAGGATCTATCACTTATTACCTACACAAATGCAGATTGGGAAGGTTTTATTGATGACCGACGAAGCACCAATGGAGCAACGTTCTACTTGGGTGAGTGTTTAGTATCATGGATAAGAAAGAAACAATCATCAGTGTCTCTATATAGATCCGAGGCAGAGTATATTGCAGCAACAACATGTTGTACACAGGTTCTTTGGATGAAACAAACTTTGACAGATATGCAGGTTGAGTATGATGAGCACATTCCAATCTATTGTGATAATACAAGCGCCATCAGTATCTCAAAGAACCTGGTGATGCACTCCAAGATGAAGCACATTCCAATCAAGTATCACTTTCTATGGGAACAAGTTGCAGAAAAGAACATCAGAGTTGAGTATGTGGGCACAAAAGAACAAGTGGTAGACATTTTAAAAAAACCACTTCCACGGTCATCCTTTGAGTATCTTCTCCAGAGACTCAGAGTTATTTCTACTCCAAAATGAATTTTTTTGAATGGTTATCTTATATGTCTTATATGTACACGAGGAAGCACCATAAAGAGGACAGTTCAGTCAGGGGGAGCATCCCTGGATGGAAATCTACCTTTGCCACTGATGACAAAGGGGGAGAGATTCATTAGATTCAAAGGACAGAGGCATGATTCCAAGGGGAGAAATGGTCACAGAGATGCAGAGGACATAGGCATGGTTCGAGGGGGAGCATGAGTGATATGAATTCAATATTGCATGAAATTATTTTAGTATTGGATCAGAGTGTTTCCATTAATGCTAAATGGGGATATTGTTTATTAAGGTTGGTTTTCATTGATTTCAACCCTTGAATAAATTCCAGTAGCACAGAGGTTTGGTTAATGGAACCAATGTTTTTTCATGTATAATGGTATGAGTTTTAATATATTTTAAGGTAATACTATTCTATATGGATAGTACAGGTTATGCCATTTCTTGTGGTATGTGGAATGTCACATAAATCTTCACGATTTGAGAGTTATGACCTTATGAAGTTTGAGTACCCTCATATGTTGGCTTGAAGCCCCAAAATGTCAAAGAAGTCAAAGAGATTGCAAAGAAGAAATTATTATTTAAATGATAAAGTAAAGTAGTTGTTGGCCCTTGATCAAGTTTTGGGAGATTCTTGGTCATGTTGACCTATTTTGGGACTTCGACAGCCTGTTGAAGAAGGAGCACAATATGAAGAAGAGATTGTGGAATCTTGGCCCCTTTTAGGGTCCTTTTTTGGGATTTGGGAATATGTGATGGGTATGAGATGTTAGCCCATGGGTTTACCCATGTTTAGGCCTATTTTGTAAAGTATAAATAGATGTCTAGGTAATGGAAGGATGGGGGAGGGGGGGGATAGGAACTTATGTGGTGTAAGCTTGATAAGATAAGTGGTAAGTGAAATTATAGTTTGTATATGTTGTGTGCATACTTTGAGAAATTGTAGAGCTAAGTGCAAGTGGTTGTAATAGATTGTGAAAGGCTTTGTGCTAGACCCATCTCGGGGAAGGAGGATTTGGTGAGGTGCACATAGATCCCCTGTCCTATGTAGAGTAGGGTTTTTGTGGCTATATGCATGTATATGAATGATTGAAGCTAATAAAGAAGAAGAGTTGGTGGATGTAGCCCCAGGGTGGGGGTGAACCACATAAATACTGTGTTATACTTCTCTATGCGATGTTCTGATGTATTTATGTGTTATTTGCTAAGTGATTGATATAGATAGATAGATAGATTTATTTTTTATTTGTCCTTATGATCAATCTGGATGTTATATATGATATAGGTGAATGTCCTTAGTGCTTGAATCTAGTAGATCTGATACAGTTCTCTATGCTAAGTGCTTAAATACATTAGATCAGGGTGAATGTCGTGATTCTCTGTTTTCTCTGCAGAGTAGATATTGGTTTAATAATAATGAACTGACAGTGATAAGTTCTTTATTAAGTATTGTAATCACATATATGTGTCCCAACTAAGGTTGCAAACACCTGGGTCCTACAACCACCCCTTCCTCTACCTCGCGTGAGACTTCATATGCTTTGTAGGTCTTGTTGAAAGGGTTGATAGTTAGGGTTTTTTTGGTGCATTGTTGTAGCGTTGAACCCTAGGACTGCCCCTGTGCAATAAATGGTTTTGTTGTTGGGACCTAAAACTGTGATTGTTGGGAACTGAGGAAGAGGAAGCTTTGTGCAAAGATCCAACCTGAAATTGTGAAATCTCTATGCATAGATCTGTTTCTCTAGTGCGCAGTAATCTACTTAGTTTGACAAGATTTGTGCTAAGGAAAAGAAGTATGATCTGAAGAAAATAGGTGAGATCTGAAATATTTGATCTCTGAGAAAGGTAAAAGTAAGACTTTTTTATTGAAAGAGGTAAGATCTGAAAGTTCTGTGCTCTAATAAAGGTAAGAATATTGAAAATTACTATATCTGAAATCTTCGTGCTCTATAGAAGTAAGATAAGTGGAAATTTTTGTTTCAACAATATGGATCTAGGTATATTTGATAGATTTTATCCTAACTTGAAAACTAGGGTATTAATAGATGAAAGATGATTTGATATGAGTAGATCTGATAAGAATAGTGAAAAATATGTTATACCTATGCATAGAAAGAATGTTTGGAATAATAAGTGTATGGATGACCCTAGAAAGAAATGTTTGCAGGTTAACTACCATGATCCTAATGTGCAATACATGAAAGGTTGGGGATCATTTAAAAGAAAGAGAGGATTAACCCTCTTTTACAGTTGCAGAAAACTGGGACATCTTGTTAAGGAATGTCCTGGGAGAAGACCTAGTTGTCTTTGTTGTAAATCTAGGAACCATGAAGTATTGGATTTCCATAAAATGATTGCTAAGATTGATGAAATGAACATAAGACAAGACAACCCTAAGGTATATCTAGAAACTAATATTATGATAGAATCCCAAAAATAATCAGAGAAATTATTGCTACAGATGAAAGAAACCTTGAATGACCACCGACATGTCATATTATCAGAGATCTTCAGATAAAAAGAATGTCTTGAAGAAAGAATAGGAGACTTCGACATTGACTTTGTTCTGGATGAGGAAACACATGTGAATATCATGACAGAGAGAACTTAGGAAGCTATAGGGAGGCCTGCTATGATTCCTTCCTTAGGAGGAATAGGACTATTCAAAGGAAAGTTGATAAACCTATGTGGAAAGCTCACCCAGATACCTATGAATGCTAATGGAACTTCGATAGATGAATATTTTGAGATTATTCAATTTATTGAGAATAGTGCCCCATTTATCATGTTATTAGGAAAAACTTGGATTTAAAGAGATCAGGCCAGAAAACAAGAAGAAGAAGAAGTTTTAGAGCAGAAGAAGAAAGAGTTAAAAGAATTCATGACTAGATGGATCACACACTTGATTGAAGAATAGAACAACAGATCAAAACTATTTAGCACCAGAGACCTGGATTTTGAAGTTGCAAGAAAACTAGAAGACCCACAAAAGATTGAAGTACCTACTCCAAATAAAGAAGAAGGATCACCCTAGAATCTTAGGAAATAATCTCAACATCACAAAGTAACTATGCCAAATGAAGATATGAATCGGAATGGAAAAAGGCATGTTGAGATGAATCTCGCTAGGAAGAAGGATAGAAATATAAGTAAGAAGAGATATAATATTGACAAGTTGAAAAAGGTTCCAGAGGGAACCTCTCAGAAGGAAAATTTGCAAAATTGGAGCTTCGTTGGGATATCAGAATAGCGACACATGTCACTTCTCCATGACGAAGCAATATAGTTGTTGGGGACATTATAACCATTAGACCAATGCTCCAAATAGGTAGAAATACATTTATGGAAAGACAATTCACAGTTTGACCATTGGGACCACGCCGGACAAAACATAGTTAATGAAGGCTTCATACCCGTTGCAAGCGACCCATTATCGAGTTGCCTATTTATCCTGTCGCGCCATGCATTGAAACCACTTTTTCCAATCATGAATTTGAACTCACTGACTTGTTGATTTCACACATTGGTCATTGTGTTATTGACCTCTATCCTATTACTATGTCTAAGTTACCTTCCGACCCGAAGATTTCCAACCTCGAGTGTGTATGTCGGACGAGTTGAGTGCTGCCAAGAAAGTTGTTGAAGAAGTTTTGATCGACCTCTTGACTGAAAGAGTCATGTCAATGTCTACAATTGTAAAATCATAATCAACGAGAGGACTGCCAGCCTCTCCTTCCACTACTCGCGGAGCCGTACCATCCCGACCATCAGATGAAAAGCGAACCAAGCACAGGGATGATCTATCAAATTACAAATTGATCTCGAGTACCCACCTATATTCCACCTCTGAGTGGTGTAGTAAATTGAGACAGTGTGCCCAGATATTTCGAATACACCTTGGTTACGACGTACCTCCCGAAGGGGATATGCGCAGATTGAGCAGACAAAGATAAGATCGCAGCGTTTAAGTTTAATGACTTCAAATTCAGAGATCAGAAAGGCTATAACATGCTCACCCCACATAACTACCTGACCAGAACTAAGGGGAAGAATTCGAAGATAATCCCCCAGTCGTGGACTATGAACCTTGCGCATTCCACCTCCCTGAATGTCTTGAAGATTCCTCACTTTGGAAGACACTAGGAGGTGAATTCATGTGTCAAGCTATTTCTGTCTTGTTACCATGGTGGTTATTTGTGGCTAAACCATCGTATAATGGTTGATTCAACACTGATCAATCACATCATGGGCTTGAGTATGCAAGGACCTGATCCACAAGAGTTTTACCCCGTAAAATCCATGCATCGTGCTCTAGCAAAAAAGATCAAGGACACTTATGGCGATGTCAAGAAGGGAACATGAGGATATAAGGTAGCTTATATCCAAAGTGGCACATGGTGCCTCACCTATTAGTTGATTCCAAGGAAGTTAGTAAGAAATAACTGAACCACCCAAGTCATTGGTTTTGTAGTCGACCTCACAGGGAAGTGCATGGAGGGCCTTCATATGAACTAGGCAAAGTACCTGGTGAACTAGTTGGAACTCGACTGCAAAAAAGCACAAGATCAAGGATATGAATTTCATTTCAGCTGGATCTTGATCCTTATAGATTTTATTTCCTGGGAGATGCCGAAAGGTACAACATTCCTGGACATCGAGCCTTTTGAACCATTGGTCACGAAGTTCAGTACATTATGGTACTCAAGCGACATGAATAAAAAGTGGCAGTCAAATGTTTTTTTCCATACCTAATACAATCAACTGAAGATATCCATCTAGTCCGAGCCTCACATGACTTCTAACACTCTACACCAGTTCAGGCCTTTGATGAAGTTCAACACAGATATACATTTTATTTACATCACAGTGCACACCGATGAACACAAGGAACAACTTCAGTTCTACTACAAGCTGACGGAGGAGGACTTGGAGGAGATCACTAAGGACTAGTCAGTGGACCTCATTATTTGAGAATACCCTAGAAAGATATCCGACATCAAAAGCCTAGAAACTGCGCAGGATACACTAGGATCTAGCAGAACAAAGAAGACCGAAGAGGTCCAAGAGATAGACAACACATCCGTGAAGACTTCTTCCATATAACCAGATCAAGGAGGTGATGGCGAAGAGTTGAATGAAAAATAAGTTGAACAGAAGAAAGGAGACAAGGTTGACCCCGTGAAGAAGAGGAAAGCTTCTCCTCTGAAACCTTCCTCCCAGAAGAAACTGAAGGCCACCATGACCAAGATGCATACTTTTCTCACCTCCGATGACTTCGACTTCCTCATCGTAGCCCTGGAAGATGCTTCGCTGGAAATAACAAAGAAACAAGAAGAAAAGCATGAGCAGATGTATGATCGAATTGAGACTAAACTCCAAGGGGTACAATAAGCCCTACAGTCTAGTCACGTAGTCTCCACTACGCCAGGAGAACCAAAATTGGGAGATGAGCCAACTCAACTCCACCGCCTAGTCGATACAGTCGAAGCTCGCCTTTGATGAGCAAAGGAAGAAACAACGCAAGCCACCCAATATTTGACACAAGTACAAGGAATACTCGTTGAGAAATGAAGTGCTGCAGAATAGGAAAAACTTCCTCTCCAAGAGAAGTTTGATGAAGAAAAAGAACAACTACAAAAATAAAAGCAACAGTTTCTTGTGGAGCAACTCGAAGTAAAATAAGCGGTCAATAGAGCACTTTGCTCTGTGACAGTTTTAGAAATCAAGGCAGAAGATCGAGTTACAAAGCAGGTGAACCAGCTCACAGAAGCCATCTAGCAGCTATAACAATGCATAACATACTTGGAGCTATGCACTGTACCTGAGACCCCACAACATGTAAGAGACCAAAGAGAAGCAACCGCCCGAAGCGCAGTTTAAAGGATAAAGGATCTTAACCTAGAATGCAAGAAACTTACCGATCGTAGTGCTCAAACCTATGAACAAATCATGGAGAACCCATAATTGAAGGCACTAGAGTCGCATCTCCATGAGGCAAAGTATCAAGCCGAAAATATACAGGCACAGCTGAAGTCCCTGTCAGTTGTGGAAAGAATGAAGCATTCCCAAGAGTAGTGCACTGCACAAAAAAAAATCCATACTATCCAAAATAGAGTTATGTAAGTAAATCATAGGCTCCAACCTGTACAAGACAAGGTCTATCAATTGTTTATAGTGGTAGAAGGTGAAGGAGCAGAGCTAGAGCAGGTTGTCACTACAACTGAACAACATCTAGAGGGACCTATCAAGGATGCAGTCATCCAAGAGTTCGTTGAACAAGAGGTTGTAGCACAACAACAATTCGAAGAAGTGGAAGCCAAGCTCGAGGCATTCGAAGCATAACTAGTCATACTAGAGTGACTCGGGATGAGTCACAGGTGAGTGTTGGGGGCTTGTTGGCCCTTGACCAAGTTTTGGGAGATTCTTGATCATCTTGACCTATTTTTGGACTTCAATAGCCTGTCGAAGACGAAGCACAAGATGAAGCAAAGATCGTAGTATCTTGGCCCCTTTTTGGGTCCTTTAAGGGAATTTGGGAATATGTAATGGGTATGGGATGTCAGCCCATGGGTTTACCCATGTTTAGGCCTATTTTGTGAAGTATAAATAGATGTCTAGGAAATGTAAGGACGGGGGGGGAATAGGCATCTATGTGGTGTAAGGTCAATAAGATAAGTGATAAGTGCAAGTATGGTTTGTATATGCTATGTGCATACTGTGAGAAATTGTAGAGCTAAGTGCAAGTGGTTGTAATAGATTGTGAAATGCTTTTTGCTAGACCTACCTCGAGGAAGGAGGATCTGGCGAGGTGTGTGAAGATCTCCTATCCTATGCGAAGTAGGGTTTTTGTGGCTCTGTGCTTGTAGATGATTGATTGAAGCTAATAAAGAATAAGAGTTGGTGGACATAGCCCCAGGGTGGGGGTGAACCACGTAAATATTGTGTTATACTGCTCTGTGTGATGTTATGATGTATTTATGTGTTATTTGTTAAGTTCTTGATATAGATAGATAGATAGATAGATCTATTTGTTCTTTGTGCTTATGATGAATCTGGATGTTAGATATGATATAGGTAAATGTGCTTAGTGATTGAATCTTCTATATCTGATCCAGTTCTCTATGCTAAGTGCTTAAATACATTAGATCAGGGTGAATGTTGCGATGCTATGTTTTCTCTGCGGAGTAGATACTGGTTTAATAATAATGAACTGACGATGATAAGTGCTCTATTAAGTATTGTAATCATAGATCTGTGTCCCAGCTAAGGTTGCAGACACCTGAGTCCTCCAACCACCCCTGCCTCTACCTCGGGTGAGACTTCATTTTCTTCGCAAGTGTTTTCGAAAGGGCCGGTAGTTAGGGTTTTGTTGGTGTGTTGTTGTAGCGTTGAACCTTGGGTCTACCCTCATGCCAACAGTGACAAAGTCAAGAAGGATTATTTAAATAATAAAGTGAAGTGACAAAATCAAATAAGATTATTTAAATGATAAAGTGAGGTGACAAAGTCAAGGAGGAATATTTAAATTATAAAGTAATGGAGAACTTTCTATTTATGGAAAGCGGTTAACCCTGAAAATGAGGAAAATAGGTTAAGTGACCTAGAAATAGGTTAAGTGACCTAGAAATTGGTTAAGTAACCTAGAAATAGGTTAAGTGACCTAGAAATGGGTTAAGTGACCTAGAATATGGAGACTATAAATAAGAGCCAAGGCTCCCTCATTTTAGATCACACTTGAGCATATTCAATATATGTAGGTGAATGAGGTAATCAAAGGATATATAAGCTGAATTTCAGAGGGAAGGTGAAGAAAAGAAGGTCGAAATTCAAGGGAGGATAAATTCTTTTGATGATGCTTTCTAAGGTATGTTATTTATAGGTCATCTCACCATGTTCACAATAAAAATAATTATAGAATTATTTAGACCATAAAATTGATAGGCCATTGAGGAAACATATCCAAGTATCTGTGGTAAAAAATTCATCTTGTGGGTCATTGTATTTTTGGAGTTACACTCCGTGGAAAACAGGGTTTGTGGCTAGTCCTAAAACTAGTCTAAAACAAATGTTTCAGGTAAAAACATCATAACTTATTCATAACATATCCAAATTCATTAAGAAAATGTGTGTTGGTTATAGTACAGCCTTTAGTATTATATGTAACATTTTTATATCAATTCAACAAATATTCTGTGCAGGGCACGCTCTCTAGAATAAGCCAGAATTCAATAAGGTATGTCATTTTTTTATATAACTCATTTTCTGATAGGTTCCAAGTAGTGACACTCAGAGGAATTGCATAAAACAAACTAAAGAAAATTGTGTAGTACTTTTAGATATTTATTCATTACAGGTACATAGTTATGATTATTTCTGTTAAAATATTGTGTAACTGCAAAGAATATTATTATCCCCTTTTGTGGATAAAGATAAAATATATTTATTATTGATTAGATCAATCTCCTTTTGTTGATTGATCATGTTGAGCATTGTAATTGAACAAATCCCCTTTTGCGGATTGGTCAAAACCTAATTGTAATAGGCTAAATAAGAATCCGGCCCCAGAATATATTAAAGGTGGTTATAACCACCCAGAAGAAGAAGTCGTCCCTGCCAGTGAAGAGACACTTCCACACATGCCAGAATTGTATAAATAAGAGAGGCCAATGCCTCATTTAGACACACACTTAGCTCACTCATCTAATGTGCAAGTATTGAAGGAAGCTTTAGTTACCAGTTGCCGGAAGAAGGAAGAGAGAGAGAGGCACATCCTTGGGAGAGGAATTTCTATGTTGTTTGGTTCATTATCTTGGCATTGTATTCGCTATCTATATTAAGAAAGTTTTGTTGGGATTTCTTCCCCTTGAGGGTTTCCCAGGATAAATTATTGTGTACTCTTGTGATTGTGTTTCTCTTAGTGATCCTGTCTATGCTATTGTTATCTAGTAAATTGAAAGTAACCTAATAATAGAACATTTAACATGGTATCATAGCTAAGCTGAGGAGAGCATATTTCACAGGAAAAAGAAAAATGTCATTGTTGTCGTACATGAAAATTAGAGTTTTTTTTATTAAAGAAGGTTTTTAGCCTCAACTCCATCTAGAAAGGTGTGCCCTACTTCAAGGAACATTTTGGCATCCTCAGCACACTTTTTAAGTGGCTAGATCTCTTGGAAAGTAAAACCGTAGTTTTCACAAAGTACCAAAAAACCAAAAGTATACCAGTATACGAGTATACCAGTGTAACAGTATATCATAGATAAGGATTTTGTCCCTCTTTTTATTTTGTTTTTAAGCAAAAAAACCGAAAGAAATTAAAATACTTATTTTTAACTAGAAACAGAACCAAAATAAATTAAAATACTTCCCTTTAGTTGTCAATAGAACCAAAATAAATTATTGCTTCACAAGGGCTGCCATTTGATACTACATTTGGCTTCTTGGTTCCAGCTTAAGTGGTTGTTTGCATGGATTCGTACTTCATATTAATTGACATAAGATTTTTAAATATGCGTAGTATGCTTTGTCAATTAGGTAATGTGTCTTGATAGTATTGTAGAAGGACAAACTTCTAGTATCGGACTGGTACCAGACCAAAACAGGATTTCTGGTACCGAAGCAGAAAAAAATATTGTTGATGCCTACAAACTAATGTTTAGAAAGTTTGTGAAGGATCAAATAAATTATAGAAATTTACTTACAAAAAAAATAAAAAAAATTGTGAAATTAAAACAAAAGGAGGTAAGAGTCTCTTGTTACTTTCAACTTATTGACAAAATTCGATCCACACCTATGTACAAAAATTTCAAATAAACCAATCAATCAATGTGGATCAGTAGGAGGGTCTCCTTCCTTACTTATCATCTGCATATTTGAATTCTTTAGTATACGAGTCAAGAATTTTTCTTTTGACAGGGGTTTGTTGTAAACTTGCAATCGATGACCATTCACAAGTAGTGGTGTCTGTTGTTCATCAATTGTCTTTATCCTGATTGAACCATTATCGTAGACAGTGTCAATTTCATAAGGTCCCATCCAACGGGTAGTTAACTTACCTTTGAATTTCTTGAATTTGTTGTCATACAATAGGGTCCAATCTCCTTGCTGAATTTTTTTCTTTTTGAGATACTTGTCATGCCATTTTGTTCTTTGTTCTTGAATGAGGGTAGTTCTTTGAAGTGCTTCCTACCTGGTTTCATCTAAATTATTAAGCTACAAGATTATTTGTTGTTGGGCTTCATACAAGTTCATGCCAACTTGTACTATAGTCCTGAAGGTTTTGATCTGGAATTCTATGGGAAGAAGCACCTGCTTCCCATACACCAACTCATAGGGTGTATGTCCTGTTGTATTCCTCCAGGTGATTCTATAAGCCCATAAGGCTTCTAATAATATGTTAGCCCAATCCTTTTGGTGAAACTGTACTGTTTTGGTAAGAATGGACTCAATAACTTTGTTGGTAGATTCTACTTGTCCATTTTCCTATGGATGGTAGGGTGTAGATTTCCTGTGTTTGATTTGGTACTGTTCTGTAATAGATTTGACTAGATGAGAGGTAAATTGAGTTCCTTGATAAGTCACAATTTATCGAGGTACACCAAATCTAGTAAAGATATCATTAAAAGGGAAATCTACCACTGATTGTTCACTTGCAGCTGGTAAAGCTTTTGCTTCAACCCATTTAGTCACTTAGTCAGTGCATACAAGTATATACTTTTTCTTTTTAGATGCAGGGTTAATGGGCCCTACAAAATATAATGCCCATTTCTTGAAAGGCTCAATAACTACGTGGGCTTGAAGTGGCATTTGGTCTCGTGCAGTAGGCTTACCCATTCGTTGGCATTCATCACAATTGGATACATAGGCTTTAGCATCTCTAAAAATATGGGGCCAGTAGTAACCAGATTGTAGAACATTGTAAGCGGTCCTCTTGTCTACGAAGTGTCCTCCACAAGGACCATCATGGAAGGCTTGCAGAATATCATGAATTTCATCTTCCCTTACACATCTCCCGATCACCAAATCTGGTCCTGTTTTGTAGAGGCAATCATCGTGCCACATGTAATTTTCACTTAGTTGAATTACTTTCTATTTTTCTCTATGAGACAATTTCCGAGGCATCTTCCCTATCACAAGATAGTTAGTGACATCTACATACGACATAGTGAATCTAGAAATAGAAAATATTTTTTCATCAGGAATGTTATCTTCTACTGGTGCATTATCTCCCAGATGAATCATTCTAGATAAGAAATCATCCACAAGATTATCTTTACCAGGTCTATCAATAATGTTGATATTAAACTCTTGTAATAATAAGAGCTATCATGTAACTCTAGGATTTGTTATAGGTTTGTTCATTAAGAATTCGATGGTTGAATGATCAGAGTGTACAAAATCTTGATATCCTATAATATAGTTTCTAAATTTATTGATAGCACGGACTACATCTAGCAATTCTTTTTCTGTGACCATATAATTAACTTCAGCTGAAGATAGATTTTTACTGACGAAGTAAATAGCATAGGGCATTTGATTTTCTCTTTGTCCAAGGACTGCCCCAAGGGCTGTGTCTGGGGCATCAGTACAGATATGAAAAGGAAGGGACCAATTTGGTCCTCTTAATACAGGGGTAGATGACAATTTCTGTTTTAGAGTTTCGAAAGATATTTGGCATTCATCATCCGACTTAAATTCGGCTTCTTTAGATAATAATTTGAATAAAGGAGTAGCTAGGCTTGTAAAATTCGGAATGAATCTTCTATAGTAGCCAACATGTCCTAAAAAGCTGCAGACTTATTCTTGTGAGGAAGGTATTCTGATTTGTGTGATGATATAAATCTTTTCCGGATCAACTTTCATTCCAGAACCGGAAATGTGATGTCCCAAAACAATACCTTCAGTGAGCATCATTTTTTTATTTTTCATTACTTAAGGAAATATTAGTTTCCTTACACCTAATCAAGACTTTTTCTAGACTGGTCAATGCTTCCTGGAATTCTTGTCCATGGAATGTAAAGTCATCCATGTAGATTTCCACACAATCATTGGTCAAGTCAGAGAAGATGGCTAGGACATCTCTTTGAAAAGTGGTTGGGGCATTGCAAAGTCCGAAAGGGAGCACCCTATAAGCATATGTGCCCCAAGGGCAGGTGAAAGTGGTCTTCTCCTGGTCTTCAGGTGATATTTGTATCTGGTTGTAACCACTAAACCCATCCAAGAATGAAAAATACTTCTTTCCGGACAAGGTATCCAGCACCTGATCAATAAATGGTAAGGGAAAATAATCCCTATGGGTGACTTTGTTTAACTCCCGAAAGTCTACACATATCCTCCACTTACCATTTTTCTTGCGAACTTATATGACAAGTGGAGATACCCATTGACTATCTGAAATGGGGTATATGAGATTGGCTCGCAGGAGTTTTTGCAATTCCTCTTTTACAATATCTTTAAGGGTTGGATTCATCCTTCGCTGAGGCTGTCTAACTGGTCTGATTTGGTCATTGGTGTAGATATGATGTGTGCATGTGTCAGGGTGAATGCCTTTCATGTCTGCATAATCCCATGCAAAGGAATCAAATTGTCTTTGGAGCATTTCAATCACTTGTGTCTTTTGTTCTGGTTCCAAACTAGAGTTGATATACAAAGGTTTTCCTGGGATAATCTCAACAAGTTCAATAGTTTCTTCCTTATCTGAGGAGGCTGTTGATAAATTATATAATTGAGTGATATCGAGGTGCCAAGTTTGTTGAAATTTGGAACTAAAAATATGTGACAATTCTGCAAAAGACCTTGGGTATTCAATGCAATTTGTGTCAGCCAAAAATAATCTTAAGACTTGTTCATCTGATTCTTCTTGTATTCCTCTTACTTGTTCAAGTGTTAATAAAGTCTGATGCAATATTCCTCTCCATAATGGTTTTCTAACCAAATAGGTATTTCCTGTGACGGTTAGGTAGGAGGGAAGAGGACAAGTTTTTGGCTATGTGTGCCATTGGATATAGTCATCTCACCAGACCGACAGCTGATAAAGGCATCTATTGTGGCTAGCCAAGGGCGGCCAAGAACCATAGGGTGTCCTAGTTTGGAGGATGATTTAGGATAGATGAATAAAATGTCTATTGGATATTCCCAAGAAGCTAGAGTGATTGTGACATCATCTAGACTTCCTACAAGGCTAATGACTAACGTATCTACCAACTCGATCATGGTTTGGGTTGGTCTTAACTGGTTGATTTGGAGATTTTGCATAGTGTCAAAAGGTATTACATTAATAGCTTCACCCAAAGTAATGAGTGTGTTTGGTAGAGAAATTCCATTAATTTCAATAGTGACTACTGGATTTCCAGGGTCATTATATTTGTATGGCATTTCAAAAATAAATTCAGATAATTGTCCCACTACCTGAAAAAGGGGAGGTTCCTTCTTCTTCCTTCCTAGTATCTTAATGAAAAGATCCCTTATGATTTTGGCATATATAGGGATATCCTTAATGGCTTGCAACAGAGGTATTTTTATGCACACATTTCGTAACTCATCTTTTGTATCTCTGTGAAAGGGTGGGTCGGGTTTCTTCACTAATAGTCTTTCGAGGTAAGGTGGGAGATTAATTTATTTGGGTACTCGTACAGACTGAGAAGTTATTGGAATAGGAGGACATGCCTCTTCTTCTGCAGGGGTGGTTTGAGTGTTTTCTTCCTCGGAATGATTATCATTTTCTTGTTGAATTATTATTGCAGGATCCGATTGGTTTACAACTTTCCCCGATCGTAGTTGAATTTAATAGGTGGGAAAGGTTTGAACTTTTGTATACTACACAAGGTGGGTGGGTCGATTATTGGGGTTAGGGACTGTCTAGGCAGGGATTGTTGTTGGTCTTGGAGGATTGTGGGGAGCTTGGTTTTCTGGTTGTTGATTGGCATTTATAGATACTTGTTGCTGCTGATTAGGGTTCAAGGGGGTTGTAAATTGTTGTTGTATAGGAGGTGGGAGTAAATATTGCATCTGTGGTGGGTTGAATCTAGGTAGTACTTGGGAAATGTTTGCAGGGTACTGTGGATATGTAGGGTAAGCGGGATTTCCATACATAGGTCCCCTCCAACCTTGTTGCCAAGGTTGAGTTTGAGCTTGCTGAGGTGTCCATTGTTGATAGGTCATTGGGGAAGGACCCCATTTTTGTTGTTGATATTGTGCATTAGGATCATAAAATGCATTGGGATTTTGGGCTCTCCAAGGTATTCTGGAAGGGTATGGTTGTTCTTGTGAGACTCCTCCTCCCCTATACATGGATTGTAGCTCAAGCAAGGTTGGACACTCAGATGTGGGTTGTTCTAGTGTACACAGACCACATATTTCTATGACATTTAATGGGCATTCTTTCTCACTGTGCTTTTTCTGGCATCTATGACAAAATATTGCTAAAGCAA
>JZKD02S1739911.1:1232471-1244386 GCA_000966675.3 Picea glauca | reverse complement strand
TTTCAGAGTATCTAACTGGTTACTTATTGTGCTCAAGATGTATATTTTAAAGTTCTCCAATAAGTTTCCTAACTCAGTTCTGGTGACAGTCCCTGAGCTTTGTTTTTCATTTCTGATAAAAGGATCTTTTGGTCCTTTTCCTGTTTTAGCATGTCCTCTTGAGTATCTCCTACAGTAATCTGCAATTTCTGAAAAAGGCTTTTGGTGTACATCTCCTGAACTCAACAAGTTTAAAACTTCTATGCAATCATCTCTGAGACCTTTTAATAATATAGTTATTACTACAGTTGGGTCTATGGTGAAGAGTTTTGAATTATGATAGTTGTATAAGAACCTTTCTAAGTAGTCTTCAAGGCTTTCATCTTCTGTTTGTTGCATTTTAAAAATGTTGATTTTAGCATTATCTTTACAATAGTCTTGGTATTTCTGTAAAAATGTGTCTTTCATTTGATCCCAAGAGAGGATTGTATTTTCTCCTAAGCTCATGAACCATCTTAAGGTTGAATATTTTATTGTAGAAGGAAAGAGATTAAGTTTTTGGGCATCGTCTGAGTAGTTATAGCTTCTACATAATATGTCAAACTCGAATAAAAATAAATCTGGATCTTCAGTTGACATACATCTGAAAGTGGGTAACGATGATAGTGGGATATTCTTCATGCTGATGTTTATGGAAATATCCAATATTGGAAACCCAAAAGTCTCAGTCTTTGTGGCTACATTTCCTTCTTCTTCTGCCATTCTACTGATGGATGGTTCAGAAACTGGATTTTCTGTGTCTCCTAAATGTTCATCAAACTCACGTTCTGCCTCTCCCAATACTGATTCTTCCGTTTTAGGTTCTCCTTTTGGAGCCTCACGGGCTCCCCTTCAATTTTCTCTTGGTGGAATTTTTCCTGCACTAGTGTCAGTTGGATTAGTGGGGGGGGTTGTTTTTGAATCTTTGGAGATTACAAATCTACCCTTGTTATCTCTATATCTATGCATAAAATGGAAATTTGATTCTTTAACTGAATTGAAATCCTAATTCTATATAGAAGGTAAGAAGGAAACCTGGCTTCAGAGAACCCCACTCTAGTGGTCGTGTGGCTCTTCACTCGCGTCTTAAATGTTTTATCCTCCTCCCTCAAGCAGCCTTAAAAAGAATTAAAAATTTATGCAAATAATCTAAGCTAAAAATTACTTCCTACCGTTTGCAACTCCACGACAACGGTGTCAAAATGTTGTGTTTCTTATATGTTTAGTATAATGCACTCAATAGTTATCAATTCAGGATTCGTAATCAATAGAGTTACAAGACACCAGTAAGAAAGGTAATTTCTAATGTCACGAGTATAGAACTAAGCTAGATTATGCATGATGGAAACAAATCAAAATAGCAAACTGCAATGCACTTTGGTTGTCTTTCACAGAGAGGATATCTACTCCACTATGGCACATGCAAGTATGATATGGAGTTGGTTTGATAGATCAACTCTGCTATCTGGCCCAGAAATCTAACTATGCAATCCACACTTCTGAAAGGGAAAATTACACATCAATCATCAAGACATAGCATGGGTAGTTCAACAGTCAATATACTGAGTATGTTGTGGTTCATAATGTGTTTTTGTGAACTTCACTAGTTCTCCTTCAAATATATCTGACTACTGTTGCCAACATTCATGTCTATAGAACAAAATCAAATTCATAAAAACAGAGTATATGCAAAAACAAGGCAAGTAAAGATCTCTAAGAAATCATATAATGGAAATCCTAGTCTAAGTTGTACTGCTATCATCTAATAGAGTTAAATATTCAACTAATTTAACATTTACACTATTGAAAACAAATTCTAATGTTAATCTATGAAATGTTGACCTTTGTTGGGTGATGGGCCCTTGCCTCTTCAACAGGTCAGCTACTGAAGTATACAATAAGCTTGTTTTCAACCCACATTACTCTCACTCAAATCTCAAAACATAAAATCAAACTTTTGTTAACAACTCAACTCATATTCAATCATAGACAATCAAGACATGGAGATAAATGAAGTTATTCTATTATTCTTCACTCAAAATATGTTCTGCAATATCACACACTGCTTCACATGTTGGTAATATGATAACTCTCCCTCCACCATCCTTTCCACGACTATTTAAACAGTCTTAGTCGTGAAACACAAGGAGGTGAAGTGATTTGCAAATCAGTCAAATGTTTAAATTTAATTATTTAGTTACATATTTTAGCTTCATCCTCATGACACGAAGTGCATGAGGATGAGGCAATCAACAAACTATTATAACATAGCCTTTGTAAAGAAAATAAACATCCACCAATTTTCTTGGGCAATCTGGAGCTAAACTTGGTACATTTGGGTCTCTATATTGGTACTGGATCATGACAGATAGATGGTACCAGATCAAAACAGTGCGCAAATGGTGGTACCGGATCACGACAGTCCACATCCATTGGTACCAGATCGTAATAGATGAGATTTAGTATTTGGTACCAGATTCAGATAGTGGCAATCTTGGTGCACAAGTACCGGATAGCTGAGCTGGTACAGGAAGGTTGGATTTATCCGGAGGTCAAATATTATAAATGGAAAATTGAAGCATTAGTACATGAAATATTTAATTCCCTATCTCAATAAACCACAAAATTCATGAATTAAACATAGTTTACCTTATGACCTTATCACTGGCTAATGGTAGCGTTCTTGTCATTCACCCAAGGTTAGGTAAGCCAAAAAGGTATAGATGAAGAGTATAATAGGCTAATGGGGATGTCAATTTTGGGTCTCAACAACCATCATGGTATCTCATCCAATATTATTCTTAAATCATTCATACCAATCATCATCGAATTGTAAACTTAGTATATTTTCTCGAAATTTGTCTTAAGAGGTAATACCGAAAATATGTGTGGTCTCCTACTCAATGCATTTGCCACTTAGTTCACAGTTCCTTTAATGTAACTAATTTAAAAAATGTATTATCTAGGTAATTCTCACCAACACCTTTGTCACACGTTCAAGTCACTCTGTGTAAAAATATGTTGCAATCCACAATGATCTATCTTTAATTCGAATTTCCTTTCAATTAGCTAATGTCTCCAAACTCTCAATGCATATACAATTGCCAAAAATTCTAGGTCATGCATTGCATAGTTCTCTTCATGCATGTTCAACTTCCTCGAAATGTAAGTGATCACTCTACCATCTTGCATCAAAACTCCACCTAAAAATTGCTTGGATGCATCTATGCATACCAATAATTCCGTGTCCATGTCGGGTACTTTTATTATCGACGCTATTGTAAAAAAATCTTCGATCTTTTGAAATGCTTCTACGCATTTCTTAGTCCATACAATCTTCTTTATCTTCTACAATTCCGTGATCGTATTTTCTATATTCCAAAATCCTTCGAAAAATCATCGATAATATCCTACTAAACCCATAAAACTACGTACTTCTTGTACATTTGTTAGTGTTGTCCATTCCATAATAGCCTCCACTTTCGCTTGATCCACAACGATACCTTCACTAGATATGATATGTCCCAAATAATGAATCTTTGATTGGTAAAAAGAGAATTTTGATAGCTTCCCATAGTATGTGTGATTCAGGAGCATCGTGCAAATCCCAAAGCATGTGACTAAGCCAAAGAAATAGAAGGACGCGCAGAGGAAAAAAAATAACATGTTTTCATAAGAACCATTTTGAATTTTGAAATTAAAAGGAATTAATGTAATAGTTAGGAAGATGGTGTACTTTGCATTTATATCTTGGAGGTTGTAGACAGATCTTGAGTGATTTCTCTCATCTGTAGAACATTAAAGAATTTAAGCCCTATTAATGAAAGCAGGTAGATTTAAATTATAGATTAGACAGTTTAGAGAGTAGGAGGGAAAACGAATATGGACACCCTCACTCTTGTATCATGGTATCATTAACACATTAGCATAGCATAGAAGAGGAGAGTTGTAGCAGAGAGTTGTAAATAAGAAACCATGTACAGGAGCTTTGAATTAATATATGAAGCTTTGAATCAGATTTCATGGTGATATGATGCTTTATGTTTATACATTGTGAATGGTATGCTTATGGTTGTTTTATTCTCTCTGTTATGTATTTTCTTTAATACTGTGTGTATGTATGATTTCATATTGAATGTTTGAAGTCTGAGAGAGAGAGAATGAGTTTCAATTGTTTCTCTTCTTGAGTGAGAGAAGTTCCTGCAAGGAGTACAGTGAAACGTCCGCAAGGTGTACGTTGACAAGGGTTCTGAGTTTTATCTCAGAAAGCTCAAGAGAGATATTGTTGTTCTCATTCTAGCAGAAGTGCAGGTGGAGTACAAAAGCCATGCAAGGTGTGCGTAGGCTAGTTGAGGCATTAAACTTATCAACTAAGGTTGAAAGGTGAGGGACTTATGTTGCAGAGGGTGCACAGAGTTGAAGAATAAAATACTTGGAAGTATTTGAAAGAGTGTCGCAAGGAGTGCGCGCAAGAGTCCTTTTTGAGGCTCAAGTTTGCAAGAAAAAGATCAGGAGAGTTAGTACCTTTGAAAGTAATCAAAGGGAGACAGAGATTGAAAATGTCTTGTAGAATTTAAGGCTCAGTGGGAGAACACTGGTTCATTTCGCAGAAGCTGTCAAGGAAGGAATGAGCGGTTGAAATTCTCCGAGGAGAGCTCGCGAAGTCACAAGGACCATAGGATCCAGAAAAGATGCAAGGTGTATAGGGGCGGATGGACCCATCACTTTAGTATCAGGAATCAATGTGGACCATTGATCGTGATCTATTGTGAGCCGTCAGATCATTTCGGGGATTTGGAGTTCGTAAGTCCGGAGTGTAAGCCAAAATCCGTGGTCATTCGAACTCTCGAATCACAAGAAGAATTGTTAAGAGAAGGGTTTCAAAATTTGGGATTTCGAAGTGTTAGGGGTATGGTAGTCGGAGGCTTGTTCAACTCCCGAAATCCAAGAAGAGGGACAGGTGGTGGGAGTCAACGTCAAAGATTGAAAGCATTTGAGTGGGCAGGTGGTGTGTCTTTGTCAAATAGGTGAAGTCAAACCTTGTTGATCGTTTTGGGCTTTTGGAGGTCAAAGGAATGGGAACCTTTCATCCGGATTCACGAAGTCGCGAAGCCCGAAAACCCCCAATGAAGTGAAAAATCCATTGGGAATCCAACCTTTGTTGAATGCATCAGAATTCAGCGTTTCGGGTTTTGGAGGTTGTAGATATAGGAACTCTTGACAACAGGGATCGCAGAATTGCGAAACCCGAAGTCCCAGTTCGACAAAGGGCATGACTTATTGTGGTCAAGGAGACTTGGTTGACGCCTGATGTTTGATTACATGGGCACACTCATAAGGACCTATGGTGGAACACCATTGTTTGTGTGTGTGTCTTTCCCTATGGGGAAAACCAAAGATTCAATCAGACTCAAGAAGGCAGATTTAGAATGATCCTGAGTGGATCTTGGTTTGAGGGCTGGAGATCTGTGTCATTGTGGTATCAAAGCTGCAAAAAAAGTCTTTGCTTTCTATAGCAGAGAAAAGAGGACCATTTTCAGCCATGCTTCCGAGAAGAAGAGACAGACCAATGCCTGATCCAGCAGTGGAGAGGGAAATGCATGAACTACGTGTCAGGCTTGATGCCATGGAGACAACATAGAGGCGCACAGTTGACGTTGGGGATATCAGCGAGGCTGAAAGTGAAAATGAAGCTAGACACGAAGGAGAAGAATCCGCAGTCGAAGATGCTACAAATGAACACCTATTCAGGGTTGTTGCAAGGATAGGTGCTAGAGAAAAAATGGACATTCCAGTGTATGAAGGAAACCTGGATGTTGAAGAGCTTCTAGACTAGATTAGAGCTCTGGATAAATACTTAGACTATGAGGATGTCGAGGAAGATAAGAAGGTCAAACATGCTATTACTAGAATTAAAGGGCATGCAACACTATGGTGGGATGAACTGCAGGCTGACAGATGCTGCAAAGGTAAGCATAAAATCAAAAGCTGGGATAGAATGGTTACGAAGATGAAATCCAAATTCATACCCAAGGACTATCAGATTACTCTGTTTCGGAGGATCCATAATTTGAGATAGAAGTTGATGTCAGTGAAAGAATACACTGAAGAGTTCTACAAGATAAACATCAGAGCAGGTCATCAGGAAAGAGGCGATGAAAAGGTTGCCAGGTACATGAATGGTATGCGATATGACATCCAAGATGAGATGAGCATGATGATAATTCAAACTATAGAAGATGCTTATTAGATGGCTCTGAAAGCTAAAGAGAATATGAGCTGAAAGAAAGGCCAAAGAGGCCGAGGCAGAATTCAAGCAAGAGGCAAACCAATTTCCCAAGACAGAATTCAGAGACCTAAAGAAGAGGAGAATAAATCTCAAACTCAAACTGAGAGAGGAGGAAGCTCACAGAGAGGGCAGTATGCTGATAGAAATACTTTTCCTCGAGCTAGAGGAAGAGGAAGAGGTCGAGGAGGTGAAGTGAAATGTTTTGTCTGTGGAAAAAATGGACATAAATATTATGAGTGTCCAGACAGAAAGAAAGATGGTGGTGAAACTCACATTGCCAAAGCTCAAGGATGAAATGTTGAGGTAGAATATCCTGAGGGCAGAAGATCCTTGATGATGAGGGAAGTTCTCTTGAAGCCAGGGAAGGAGGCAGAGAACCCAGCCCAAAGGAACAGTCTGTTTCGGACTGCTTGCAAAACCAAAGACATGGTATGCAAAGTCATCGTGGAAAACAATAGCATAGACAATCTCGTTTCTACAGAGATGGTATAAAAATTGGAGCTGGAGACTATCGTGCATCCAAGCCCATACAGAGTTTCATGGATACAAAAAGGACATCAGGTAAATTTTAATAAACAATGTTTAGTTGAATTTAAAATAGGGGGATATAAGGATGAAATATTATGTGATGTCATTCCCATGGATGTTTATCATCTATTGCTGTGTAGACCATGGTAATATGACAGGAATGTGGTTTATGATGGGAGAAAGAACACATACACCCTGGAGAAGAATGGTAGGACACACATGTTGTTACCGATTAAAGACAAAGAAGTAAAACCAGAGGTGAGTAACACTGTACTTCTCATGAGTGGGAAGGAACTTCTTAAAGAGGTTAAGAAGAAGGAACACACAGAATTTGTTGTGGTCAGGAAGCCTAGAATTGTTTTGACCAGTACAAGGATAGATGATTTACCAGAGGAAATCCAGAAGTTGCTGGAAGAGTTCGAAGATATAGTAGTGGACGAACTACCTTGTTCATTTCCACCGATCAGGAGTATAAGCCATCACATTGATCTTATACCTGGAGCCAGTTTACCAAACAAAGCAGCATATAGATTGACGCCGCAGGAAAATGAGGAAGTCAAGAGGCAAGTCCAGGACTTAATGGACAAAGGATTGATTAGAGAAATCTTGAGTCCATGTGTTGTTCCAACAGTACTCAAATCGAAGAAAGACGGAGGCTAGAGAATGTGTAGTGACTCAAGGGAAATCAATACGATTACCATCAGATACATATTTCCATTGCTAAGGATGGACGATTTGATGGATTTCTTGAGTGGAGCAAGATTTTTTTCAAAGATTGATTTGAAAAGCGGATATCATCAGATTCGTATGAGAGAAGGTGATAAATGGAAGACAACATTCAAGACAAATGAGGGGTTGTATGAATGGCTTGTCATGCCATTTGGTTTAACAAATGCACCCAGTACTTTCATGAGATTGATGAACTAAGTCCTGAAGGATTTCATTGGGAAATTCGTCATGGTATATCTTGACAATATATTGATTTTCAGTAGGACAAAAGCAGAGCACTTAAAGCATTTAGCCGCAGTGAAGAAGAGATTGCAGCAAGAGAAATTGCTGATAAATGTGAAGAAATCATCAATTATGAGGACATAAGTCATTTATTTGGGTTTTTTTTATCTCTGCAAATGAGTTGAAGATGGACCCGGAAAACGTAAATGCGATTAAGAATTGGCCATCGTCGAAAAGTGTATTTGAAGTTCGAAGCTTCCATGGTTTGGCTAGTTTCTACAGGAAATTCATTTGAAATTTCAGTGGGATTAGCGCACCAATGATGGATACGGTGAAGAAAAGACATAAATATTTTCACTAGACAAAGGAAACAAATAAGAGTTTCAACCTGCTGAAGAAGAAGATCATTGAGCAGCCAATTTTGTTTTTTCCATATTTCAGCAAGACATTCCAGGTCAAGTGTGACGCGAGTGGATTTGCAATAGGAGCGGTTTTGAGCCAAGATGATAGACCGATCGCATACTTTAGTGAAAAAATGAATGAAGTGAAGGTTAAGTACTCCACATATGATAAGGAATTCTATGCGGTCATACAAGCGTTGAAGAAATGGAGACATTATTTGGTTCCTAAAGAGTTTGTTTTGTACAGTGATAATCACGCTTTGCAATTCGTGACTCAACAGGAGAAGTTGAACCAAAAACAAGCTAAATGGGTTGAATTCATGCAGAATTTTACTTTTGTAATCAAGCATATTTCTGGAACTACTAACAAAGTTGTTGATGGTTTGAGCAGGAAATGTTTGCTTATGCAAGAATTCAGAGTCAAAAATTTGGGTTTTGATAACCTCAAATAAATGTATAGGGATGATCTAGATTTTAAGGAAGCATATGAGGCGTTTGAGAATCCAATTCCCAGGCACAGAACCCAATGGATTGAATATATGATCCAGGATGGATTATTTTTTAGGGGAAATCAACTATGTATTCCAAAATGCTCCATGAGGGAGAATTTACTAAAGGAAAAACACAGTGGAGGATTGGTCAAACACTTCGGTCATGATAAGATGTTCTCAAAGTTGAATGTCTCATAGTTTTGGCCAGGGATGAGGATAGATGTCAGGAAATTTGTGGACAGATGTAGGATTTGTCAGCACACAAAAGTGAAAAGGCAGAACACAGGGTTATACCAGCCATTAACCATACCTGAGAGGCCGTGGGATGTAGTGAACGTGGATTTTATATTGGGACTGCCAAGAATGCACAGAGGATGTGATTCAATATTTGTTGTAGTTGACAGATTTTCAAAGATGGCACATTTCATACCATGCCAGAAAACTAGCGACGCAACTCATATTCCGAACCTGTTTTTCAAGGAAGTCATCAGACTTCATGGCTTGCCAATGAGTATCGTTTCTAATCAGGATACCAAATTTGTTGGACATTTCTAGAGGACTTTATGGAAGAAGTTGGGGACAAGTTTTTCATTTAGCTCAACGTATCATCCTCAGACGAATGGGTAGACAAAAGTTGTGAACAAGAGCTTAGGATATTTTCTAAGGAGCCTATTGACTAAACACCACAGTAAGTGGGATCACATTCTTCCATAGGAAGAATTTTCTTACAATGATTCACTCAATAGAAGAACAGGATAGAGTCCATTCCCAACTGTATATGGAATGAAGCCAAGGGGAGTTTCTGAATTGAAAGATTTGGAACAAAATGAATTCAGGAGTGCTAGTGCCGAGAATTTTGCAGAAGCAATGAAGGAGATTCACATCCGATTCAAAGAGTGATTGCAGAGTTCAAATTAAGAATACAAGCACAGAGCATATCAACACAAGCGATAAATTCAATTTGAGGTTGGCAATCTGATTCTTGCACATCTGAGGAAGGAGAGGTTCCCAAGGGAGACATATAACAAAATGAATATGAAAATGATTGGACCATGCAAGGTCGTGAAGAAATTTGGGGAAAACACATATGAGATTGAATTACCCGATGGGATCGGAGTTTCACCGATATTAAATGTTGTGTATTTGTACCATTATAGAGTTGAAGAAGCAGGAGCTGAAGATGAACAGAAAGAAGTTCAATGGACAAAACAAATGCCTATAGCTAAAAATCCACAGATGGAAAGCATAATTGACAAGAGAGTCAACAAAAAGACCAGGAGGAAGGAGTATTTTGAATACTTGGTCAAATGGAAGGGACATCCACTTGAAGATGCCAGTTGGGAAGATGGAGCAGAAATTCAGAAGCATGGACAGACCATGCAAGAGCTCATGAATAGGAGTTCATGAAAATTTTCAAGCGAGGGAGTATGATGCAGGAGCATCCTGCAAAGAGAAAAGCACGTGACTAAGCCAAAGAAATAGATGGACGCGTGGAGGAAGAAAAAGAACATGTTTTCATAAGAACCGTTTTGAATTTTGAACTTAAAAGGCATTGATGTAATAGTTAGGAAGATGGTGTACTTTGCATTTATATCTTGGAGGTTGTAAACATATCTTGAGCAATTTCTCTCATCTGTAGAACATTAAAGAATTTAAGCCCTATTAATGAAAGTAGGTAGATTTAAATTATATATTAGATAGTTTAGAGAGCAGGAGGGAAAGCGAATATGGAAACCCTCACTCTTGTATCATGGTATCATTAACACATTAGAATAGCACAGAAGAGGAGAGTTGTAGCAGAGAGTTGTAAATAAGAACCCTTGTATAGGAGCTTTGAATTAATATATGAAGCTTTGAATCAGATTTCATGGTGATATGATGTTTTATGTTTATACATGGTGAATGGTATGCTTATGGTTGTTTTATTCTCTCTGTTATGCATTTTATTTAATACTGTGTGTATGTATGATTTCATATTGAATGTTTGAAGTCTAAGAGAGAGAGAGAATGAGTTTCAATTGTTTCTCTTCATGAGTGAGAGAAGTTCCTACAAGGAGTGCAATGAAACATCTGTAAGGTGTGCGTTGACAAAGGTTCTGATTTTTATCTCAGAAAGATCAAGAGAGATACCGTTGTTCTCATTCCTATAGAAGTGCAAGTGGAGAACAGAAGCCATGCAAGGTGTGCGCAAGATAGTCGAGGCCTTAAACTTATCAACTAAGGTTGAAAGGTGAGGGATTGTTGTTGCATAGGGTGCACAGAGTCGAAGAATAAAATACTTGGAAGTATTTGAAAGAGTGTCGCAAGGAGTGCACGCAGGAGTCCTTTTTGAGGCTCAAGTTTGCAAGAGAAAGCTCAAGAGAGTTAGTACCTATGAAAGTACTCAAAGGGAGATGGAGATTGAAAACGTCTCGCAGAAGTTAAGGCTCAATGGGAGAACACTAGTTCATTTCACAGAAGTTGTCAAGGAAGGAACAAGAAGTTGAAATTCTCCAAGGAGAGCTCGCGAAGTCACGAGGACCATAGGATATAGAAAAGATGGAAGGTGTATAGGGGCAGACGGACCCATCACTTTGGTATCAGGAATCAATGTGGACTGTTGATCGTGATATGTTGTGAGTCGTCAGATCATTTCAGGGATTCAGAGTTCGTAAGTCCGGAGTGTAAGAGAAAATGTGTGGTCATTCGAACTCCCGAATCGTGAGAAGAATTGTTAAGAAAAGGGTTTCATAATTCATGATTTCGAAGTGTTAGGGGGACGGTAGTCATAGGCTTGTTCAAGTCCCAAAAGTAGAGAAGAGGGACAGGTGGCGAGAGTCCACATCAGAGATAGAAATAATTTGAGTGGGCAGGTGGCGTGTCTTCATCAAATAGGCGGAGTCAAACCTTGTTGACCATTTTGGGGTTTTGTAGGTTGAAGAAATGGGAGCCTTGCATCTGGATTCACGAAGTCGCGAAGTCTGAAAACCCCCGATGAAGTGAAAAACCCATAAGGAAGCCAACCTTTGTTGAACGCATCAGAATTTGGCATTTTGGGTTTCATAGGTTGTAGAGACAGGAACTCTCGAAAACAGGGATCATGAAATCACAAAAACCGAAGTCTTGGTTCGACAAAGGGCACGAATTTGTTAAGGTCCTAACCCGCACATAGGTAGATCAATGTATTCGGATGTAATAAAGGTCAATATTAATAAGACCTATCAATAAAATAGAATAAGGCGGATGTAAGAAGACCTA
>JZKD02S1739911.1:1216590-1227495 GCA_000966675.3 Picea glauca | reverse complement strand
TATTTCTGTTGCTATTTCGTATATCATTTCTGTGTATTGTGAAGATTATGCTGGATATTTCACTGTTATTCTGTTATTTCTAGCATTTCATTTTTGTTCTGCATATTTTATATATATGGTATCTTCCAGACTTATTGTGGTCAAGGAGACTTGAGTGATGTCTGGTGCTTGATCACGTGGGCACACTCATAGGAACCTGTGGTGGAACACCATTGTGTGTGTGTGTGTGTTTCTTTGTGGGGAAAACCAAAGAATCAATCAGACTCAGGAAGGCAGATTTAGAACGATCCTGAGAAGATCTTGGCCTGAGGGCTGGAGGTCTGCGTCAATGTGTTATCTCTTAGTAACTGTAGGACCAATATCAAATGTTCTTCATGATATTCCTTCATATGAGAATAAAGCAATATGTCATCAGTAAAAGCTTGAACAAACTTGCCCAAGTATTCATGGAACACCCCATTCATCAAACTCATGAATACCCCGGGGGAATTCATCAATCTAAATGATAAAACTGTAAAATCATAGTGTCCAAATATCATCTTAAAAATAGTTTTAGGGATATCTTCCTCTTTAATTCGTAACTGGTGATATCCTGACAACAAGTCAATTTTCAAAAACATTGTCGCTCCTTTCATCTGATCAAATAAATAGTCAATCCTTGGAAACATATACTAGTTCTTGATTGTATCTTTGGTCAATTGACATTAGTCAATGCAAAGCCTCCACAATCCATCCTTCTTTATAACAAAGATCACTAGTGCATACCACGATGATACGCTTGGATGTATTAGTCCCAAATCCAACAACTCCTTCAATTGCATTTTCAACTCTTGCAATTCCGACTTTGACAATGAGGATCAAGCCATCCCAAATTAGAGAGTGGAAAACGTCTAGAATTATAACGAAATTTTAAATATCAACACTGTAATTATTATCTTCTTGGTAGCAGTTGTAATTAAAAATATAAACTCTGAACTAAAATTCATTGACAATAATTGTAGCAATTATAATTCATCTTTTCCAGTGATTCTACAGTGGCCCTATTTGTGTAACCTAGAACTACACTAATACTATGAATAAAATTGAGAATACAAAAATATCAGAACCAATGGATGTTGCGTAATTAAGATTCCTTCAAATTCTTGTGCTCCTTCCTTGCCTTCTCTTTCTAATCACAGAGACTTCACCGGTACCTCCCAACCAATGCTAGGGGTACTCTTCTTCCCCCTTAGCCCCCCAAGCTACAAAGGGGCCACACACAAGACACCAACAATAAAATCTTCAAGATTTTCCCTTACAAGGAAGAGCTTCCACTCTTTTTACAAGATTGGTATCCCAAATCTCCCAAGTAAAAACAATTCCAATAAACATTTGGTAGCATAACAATGTTAAGAAATTCACATCTCTTTTCCCCTCTAAAGAAATTATTTTTATATAAATTTATTCACTGACACATGTCGTCATGCACAAATAATTAACGTTTTAGTTAATTTTAATTTGGATTGATCACTCACACACCTATCACATTCTCCCCAAGTTACACCAATATTTACCAATTTTATTTTATTTAAAAAGGTCAAATTCCCTCGCAATCCTCAATGTGTTCCTATTTTCACTCCTAGGTGTCCCTTTGTTCCCCAGATTCTCATTTAAGGAGTCTCTCCTAACTAGATCTTAGTTAGAGTTTAATTAGGAGTCTTCTTCTAGTTAGACTAGTGTAGTTTGACTCTAGATTCTATTCTGTGTACACTCAACCTCTCAAGTTATTATTTATTTCTATTTAAAATTCTCTTTTTATTAAATTCATGCACACATGTGCATTTTATTCAATCTTTATATTTTTCCCATCTTTTTCTAGAGTTAGATTTATCCCAAATTTAATATTTTAATTAGTCACCAAATTAAACTTAGTCTTAGGCAAAATCTTAGAGTTAGGCTTAGAATCTTGTTGGGATTTTAAACTAAAAGTCTATTGTTTAATTTATTAGTTAATCCAAAATGGTCTAAATGGTCTAAATCAGGGGTAAAAATTTAGGTAAAACACCAACCATCTACTGAGTTGTCATTTACTACATAATTTGAAAATTCAAATGCCTAAGTCATTCATGCCAAGTTCAACTTCACTCATTAGTGTGAGCAACAAGAGTGGTCAATTCAATGTCGGGTTAAGTTGTGTAACACAATTTATGAAAATTATCCTTCGGGTCAAGAAACTCTCTGAAAATAATTGACTGAAATTTCTTCAAATATTGAACAAAGAACCAATCTGGCCAAAAATCCAAAATCTTACTGATCTATGTTAACTAAGAAACAAACAATAAATTGGTATTGAATTTTGACACATGATAAACATCAACAATTATCCCATGTTGACAAAATATATCACCCTGAACAAGAATATCAAGATAAAAATCATCAGAAACATAAATCTTCTTCTCCTTAGCTTCAGTCAAGGAGATGAACATGGAATAAAACTTGGCCATATATTATTGCACCCATATTGGGCTACCCATTCATTCTGCATAGAATGCATCAGTAATTCTTGAGAAGTTTCAACTTGGAATGTGAAATTATTAGTGGGTTGGAGAATGACAAACATGTCTCCTTCAAGACATTTAACATTATCCTCTAAATTGTATCTCTTATTATAGTAAACCTTCTCTACATGTCCATTATTTCAACATTACTGACCTGTCTTCTTCTTTCAACTTTGATTGGGTGCATCTGTCTCCCCTTTATGTTCATAGTCGATGCCTCCAGGTCTATGTATATGGGTATCAAACCATCCTCTTTCCTTTTGATCCATATTTCCCTTCCCCTTGAGAAAGTGGGATTCATATTTACCACCAATCTTTCATTCTTCAATCAATATTTATTGATAAGTGATCAAAAGACTTCAAAAAGATTCAAAACTATAATCCCTACCATATTCCTTATGCTCCTTATAGTTGGTGTAGAAAGTCAAAATGTACACATCGAATGGTATTCTCAAATTTATTAGGACCATATCGATTATTTTTCCATCCTTCTTTTGGTAATTCTTTCCGCAATGACCCAATTTCAACTATAGTTCCTTCATATGCGCTAAATAGTCCTCCATTCTATCAAAGGAATGAGGATAGAGAGAGATCAATTGTTTCTAAAATTGCATGATGTGGATTTCATCGACGAGTCCATCAAACAGTGAATTTAACTTCCTCCAAACTTGATGAGGGAAGTTGATTCTACTAATGTGAAAATTAATCTCCTACAATATATAAGTTGTGATGAATCCTACAACCTCGTCATTCTTTCCATCGATAATGAAAGTTTGTTTATCGTTTTTTGGATTTGGAATCTTTCTCTTCGTATATTTCCATAGTACTTTACTCTTTAGTAGGGTTTTCATGTCTAGTGCACATACTACATAATTTGATCCATTCAAAATTACAAGATTGATATTCAGAGCCATATTTGATATGTAGACAAAAGTGATATTTTTCAATAAGTTATCGTCTGTAAATTACCAGCTCAGATTTAATCACGCAACATATCAAACTTAGAAGGATATTTGGACAAGATCCAAGGTTTCAAAACATTGGATCTACTGCCATTTTGGGGATTGGGTGTAACCTAATATGAAATAGATAAAAAAAACTAGATAATAGAAGAGGAAATAATATTTTGAAGATAAAAGGTGGTGTCTAAAGACATAGTTACAACACTTAAGAAGAAACCATTGTGATCAAAACATTACAATTCATATTGGACATCTTATACATAACAACTATATCACCATGATGGTAGTTACCCATCTGGTACACTATTTATAGCTTCAATATCTAACCGAATTCCTTGAAATTGTGAGGATCTTGTCCACATATAATCGTCAGTGATTAGCATTGACTCCATCAAATCCATGATGTCAAGTCATCTCGATGAGTCCAACTCGTAGTTGATTTCTTATCTAATGTATCCATCAAAGGACTGTCTTAGACAATTGGTCAATTGTCTAACCAACAGACTTTTCGGTTACTCAACTGAACGATGTAGATATATGGTCGATCACCTCAATTATTGCTTCCATATTAATGTTGAGCTCCTGAACAACTTTTTATCGTGAAAAATGTAGGTTGGGAAAATTCTTACCCAATCCACAAGATGGGGATAATGGTGGGAGAGTTTACCCATTGTCACATCAGATAAACCCTCCCCTTTATTTAGTGAAGGAAGAATCCAACACAAGGGGGTAGTCTCAGGTGACCCTAGGGGAAATGAGATGAAACATGGAATGATGGAACTGATTCCCCTATAGATCAAGTTCCTAAGTGATAAGTGGCTTTCTAACGAGTCTCGAAAGTGGTTAATGGTTTCGAAGAAACTTGAGTAGCTACAAAAGATGATGCACCTGCCCGAGACACGGGAAAAAATGAGATACAAGACAAACAATCCAATGGAAAAAAAATTTAATGGTGTTGTTCCTATTTGCAACAGTCAACATAAATATATATCAGAAATTAAATTATATTTAAAGTTTCTAAAAGTATGTTAAAATTCAAGTAAATGATGAAGACATAAGCTAGCAATCACTAGTGCAACTCAAGTATGAAAGAACAAGAATTTAGAAATAAAATAATGTTGTTATAAATAGGTATTGCATAGATATTTTATCAGTCTTATGGCTGTAGAAAACTGTTTCTACAACAAAATAATTCAATGCAAAAAAATTACAAGTAAACAACCCAAAAATTGTGTTGAGACTAGTAGATTATTATGGCATCTTGCTAGAAAATTTTGATGGTTGAAATGTTAGTTATAAATAAAAAAAGAGAGAATGTTTCTAAATCCTTGATGGTTGTAGATTTTGTTTAGTTATATCTCCAAGAACTCTAAGAAAATACAGCTTCCCTAGAGGCCTTAGAAACCTCAAATCATCAAGAATAGATCCCAACTTAAACAATATCAAATCTCACTAAATCATGTTTACCAATGCAAAAAATTTATTTCTTCAATGCTAACTTCAGATTAGTGTTGGATTACTGAGAGGGGGGGTGAATCAGTAATAGACAAATTTAATCAATTTTCACCATAAAATGAAAATGTTATATCAGTGTAGCATTATCATCCAATAATTGCAGAGTAAATAAACAATGAACAAATGCGCAATCACAAACATACACAGTACACCAGTATTTTACATGGAAACCCAAAGCGAGAGAAAACCACATAATGCTTATTCTTATATGTATTTAAGAATCACATTCGTTGGAAGCACCAACTTCATTTGTTTTTGAGCTGCAACTGGAAGGAGGCTCCAACACCCTAGTTTCTCTGGCTGCAACTTGAGAGAAGCTCCAACTCCCCAATTCTCTGGCTACAACCAAAAGGAGGCTACAACCCCCTATGTTCTCTAGGTACAAATGGAAGGTGAATAAAACCACCTATACATGCCCCATTGTTACACATTATTTTGGTCACTCTAATGATGACCCCATAGGAATTTGTCCAGGCTTCCAAAACAATCTTTCACATGAGGAAAATGGTTGAGTTCTTCCCCTACAAGGCACATTTTTAGAATGACGTCGTAGGCTGACAATGGTACACAGTGAAAAAATAAAGGATTTCCATAGGCTTCTTTATGCTTGGCCTGTGGGATTTTCACAAGCTTCTATATAGGCGGGGTGTGACGACACTTGAAGCTAATAAAAGGAAGAAGTTTCTAAAATTTTCTAGAAGGAGAATCTTCTAGAATGTGATGTGGTGTCTGTATGGTTGTGATCTTACTGGATTTTCTGATTTGGTGGGATCATCCTAATCCTAGTAACCAATTCATATTCTCCTATATAATAATGGATTTCTCATGGAAAAGGTTAAGCAAGGTCAAGCAAGATTGAGCAAAGACTAGGCTGAATATTGTGTGAAGAATCCCGATACAATTGATGCTTGAGGCCTCCATTTTTCCATCAAGATTTGTGGATTATCTTCATGCAAATTTAGAGAAAGTGTATGTGTGTGTTGGAACAAAGGACCACTGAAAGGGAACTTGTGACATCAAGGAACTTTGGTTGTATCTTCCACTTCTATTTAATATGATACAATGACATGTTTCTTTCCCATAAAATACTTAGTGTTTTATTACATGACTCCTTGATCACATGTTTAGGTTTCCATTGAATCTATAATTTCTTCTTTCACTTTGGTTGGTTTGTGTCATTGCAGATATGATCTCACAAGAGCATCAGAGCGAATTAGGGACAACAAAGATATAAGGAAGCGATATATAAAGTTATGTCATACACTCCTTCTTTGGTGATAAATTCAATGGTATCAACCCAGGGAAAGCATCATGTCCTGTCTGTTTTTGTTCTAGATCCAGGTGGATCTTGGGAGATTAGTTTATGTCCGCATTCATCGATTTATCCAATAACACTGATCCAACTACCCTGACGTATAAGTAGAATGATGGAACCATTGTCACACTATCACTATGAGATATACTACTATAAACCTATACCAATCAACCTGCACCAATAACCTGAACTATGCATCAACCATGCATCAGCCTGTACCTCAACCCGTAATCAACCTGTACCATAAACACATGAATAAACCATGCACCAACATGTACCAACCAACCTGTAATCAACCTATACCATAGACAAGTGCATCAACCATGCACCAAGATGTACCTCAACCTATAACATCAACGAGTGTATCAACCATGCACCAAACCTTTACGAATAACCTGTCACAACAACCTGTCCAAACAACCTATCACAACAACCTGTCTTATCAATATTATAAACCAAATAAGATCTACTCATCAAGATCAATCACCAATAAAAATCTCAAATATGTGCATCAACCAATCATAACACAACAACTCATAATCATTGTCAAGATCAATATGTGCTTCTAATAATATACCAATACAAGTATGCTACATCATCCATAACCCATGTGTCAAAAATACCACTAAAAAGTGCCTCCAATCATGTACCAATAATGTATCAACTACTCATCAACTATGACTCATTAATATGTACCAACATCATCAAATATACACCTCATGTATGTGCCAACTCATCAATTACTTGTCTCAACCATGTACCCAACATGTACCTCAACCAAAATCCCTCATGAATTTCACCATCCCAATATGATTTGTAACTCTATAATAGACCTAGTGTATATGATCACATACCTGCAAACCTTCCTTAACCTTAACAACAAAAGACTAGCATTTTCATCAAACTTTACTTTAGTCTCACATGACTAGTTTTGGATTAGTCAACAGCCCTAACTTGAAATAACCATAACTATGTACCTGCAATAAATAAAGATATGAAAATAGTACAAAATATTCTTTAGTGTCTTTAATTAAATTCCTCCATGTGTCACTATTTGGAACATCTTAGAAAATGAGTTATAGCAAAAATGGCATACCTTGTTGAATTCTGGCTTATTCTAGAGAGAGAACTTGTAGAGCGTACCACACACAAAATATTTGTTATATGGATATGAAAATTGTACAAAAAATAATATATACTATAATATAACCAACGCATTTGGTCTTACTTAATTTGGATTTGTTGAATAAGTTATGACGTTTTTACCCGAAACACGTGTTTTAGATTAGTTTCAGGACTAACCACAAACCCTATTTTCCATAGAGTGTAACTCCAAAAATACAACGACCCACATGCTAAAATTTGTACAACATCTACTTGGATATGTTTCCTCAATGGCCTCCCAATTTCATCGTCTGAATCATTCTAGAATTTTTTTTATTGTGTAAATGGTGAGATGACCTATAAATAACATACCTTAAAAGAATTTATCCTCCCTTGAATTTCATCCTTCTTTACTTCACCTTCCATATAAGATTCATCTTAGATATCCTTTGGTTACCTTAGTCAATTATAGATATGAAATATGCTCAAGTGTGATTAAAATAAGAGATTCTTTCCTCTTATTTATACTTTCATGTAGCTTCCTCAAGGAGTTACCTTTTAACCATCTTAACCCACTTTCCTTATTTTAGGGTTAACCCACTTGTAACCACTTGTACACTTAATAATTTTTCCATTAAATTTATTATTTAAATAATTTCTTTTGTATCCAATTTGATTTATAGTACACTCAACACTTCACTTTATTATGCAAATAATTTCTTCTTTGTAAACACTTTGACTACTTTGACTTTTTGGGGCTTCTATATGATTCATGAGGGTTCTCCAACTTCACATGGCCATAACTCTCTAACCGTGAGGATTTATGTGACGTTATACATACCACTGGAAATGACATGTCATGTAATATCCATATAGAATATTATTTCTTCCAAATATATCAAAACTCATACCATTATCCATCAAACAAACTTGGGTCCATTACCCATTCATAGGTTCTCCAACTTCACATGGCCATAACTCTCTAACTATGAGGAGTTATGTGACGTTCCACATAAAATCGGAAATGGAATGACATGAAATATCCATATATAATAGTATTAAATTCAAATATATTAAAAATCATATCGTTATACATCAATTAAACTTGGGTCCATTACCCAAACCTTTGTGCTATTGGAATTCACTACTGGAATTTCTCCGAGGGTTGACATCAATCACTAAGGGTTGACATCAATATACAATATCACTCTCCAATGGTTGACATCAATGAAAACAAACAATCCATGCCAACTATCCATCAACCTAAGCCAACTGTCTAACAATCTCCCCCTTTGGCATTGATTTCAACACCAAGATTAATGGCAACACTTAGTCATGATAACATTCATGTTTATACTCCTCATCAATGTTTATATCTCTCCCCCTTTGACATCAATGGAAAAGGGTATCTCCCTTTGGGGTGGCTCCCCTTGAATGAACTCTCCTTGGAGATTCTCCCCTTATATGCATTCCTCTATGCTCTCTCTCCAATAATTTCTATCATGCATCTGATAAATCTCTCCCCCTTTGTCATCAATGGAAAATGTATCTTTCCATCTGGGGATGCTCCCCTAACTGAGTTGTCCTTGGGGATACTCCCCCTGACTGAACTCTTCCTCAAACTAATCTCCCAACCTAAATTGTCCTCTTTATGTTTCTTCCTCATGTAAATCTAATACATCTAAGATAAGCATTCAAAATAATTCATTTTGGAGTAGAAATTACTCTGAGTCTTTGGCGAAGATACTCAGAGGCTTCTCGTAGAAGCAATTTTGTAAAGATGTCTACCACTTGTTCTTTTTTTCCCACATATTCAACTCTGATGTTCTTCTCTGCAAACTATTACTATATAAAGTGATACTTGATTGGAACGTGCTTCGTTTTGGAGTGCATCACCAGGTTCTTTTATATACTGATGGTGATTGTATTATCACAATCGATTCAAATGGGATAATCATACTCAACCTATATATCTGTTAGATTTTTTTTCATCCATAGAACCTATGTACAACATGATGTTGATGCAATAAACTCTGCCTCAGCTGTAGATAAGGATATTGATGATTGTTTCTTTCTTAACCATGATACTACACACTCACCCAAGTAGAACGTTGCTCCACTAGTGCTTCGTCGGTCATCAATGAAACCTTCCCAATCTGCATATGTGTAGGAAATAATTGATATATCCTTTCCTTTTGGATACCATAATTGAAAATCTTATGTTCCTTTGAGATATCTGAAAATCCTTTTCACTTATAATACATGTGATTCATTTGGTGTTGCTTGAAATCATGCCACCTCTCAAACTTCCTCCATTACATCTGGTATGGATGTTGTCACATATAGTAAGCTACCAATCATTGACCTGTATTTCCTTTGTCCTGTATACTTTGAATCATCATCTTTGCTCAACATGCAATTCATTTGCATAGGAGTGGTAACTAGTTTGCAATCTTCCATTCATAACCTCTTTAGCATTTCTTTAATATACTTAGTTTGAGAAATACAAATTCCTTGGTTTCTTTGACATATTTGAAGACCCAAAAATAAGGATAGTTATCCAGGTAATGACATTTTGAATTCATTCTGCATATCCTTTGCAATTTTTTGTTCTAACCTGTTATTAGTACTTTCAAAAACAATATCATCAACATAAATTTCAATTAATAAAATAATACCTTCAGTTACCTTGATGTAGAGGTTGTTTTCTGCGCTTCCTTTCCATAGTTCGTAGGGAGTTTTTTCATTGTTTTTCCTGAGCATTACTCTATTTTGAATGTGAACTATTGTATGTGTTGGACACACCTACCACACTTAGAGGGGGGAGTGAATGAGTGTGGGGATCTTTTTCCCAAAACTTCCCTCTTACACAAAAACTCCTTAGTTAACATTCAACATTTGCTCAGTACTCATTTCTGTCATTTATAATTAGTTATTTGTGAATACATATCAGAAACATATATCAACAACATATCATCAACATATCATATCCACAACGAACACCACAAACACAAGATGTATGTACAATTTTTCCTTTTATTGTGGACTTCAATCCAGATGTTTTTCAGCAACAACTGAATAGAGTACAACTTTACAAGAGAACCAGCTCTATATGCAAGACTTAACTTACATTCTCAACACCAACTGAGATGAGGCAACAATCCTCAACAGATATCAATCTGTCAACATAAACAAGTGCATCAACCATGCACCAACCTGTACCAAACAACCTGTAATCAACCTGTACCATAAACAAGTGCATCCAACCATGTACCAAGTGTTTGCACTCAATTCGTCACTAGGTGAGCAAATAAAGAGTGCTTACATGCCCAGTTGGGTCTTGCTAGGCATGATAGATGTAGAGGAAAGGGTTAGAGAAAACAAAACAAAACAATAAACAAGAATTAAATTAAAACAAACTAAAACTATGAGCATATGGAAAAAGAAATAACAAACACAAAAGACCAATATC
>JZKD02S1739911.1:1186910-1197717 GCA_000966675.3 Picea glauca | reverse complement strand
TCACCTTACTTTATCATTTCTTGATTTTGTCACTTCTCTTTATTATTTAAATAATCCACCTTGACTTTGTCACTTTACTTTATCATTTAAATAATTATTTCTTCTTTTAGGTCACGTTGACTTCTTTGACCTTGGGGGCTTCAAGCCTTCATGTGGGGATCCTTCATCTTCGTAAGGCCATAAATCTCAAACCATGAGTAGTTATGTGACATTCCACATACCACAGGAAATGGAATGACAAGCACTATCCATCTAGGGTAGTTTCACCAACAATTTCATTGATCTTCATCTCGTTATTCCACATACAAGCATGGTTCCTCCAATCATTCTTCTAGGATAAATCAATCCGCAAAGCGTCTTCCCATGAGGGATTTCACCATAAAGGGACCACTTTGGAGTTCATCCATTTGTGCACCTTATCAATCATGATAAGACAATAATGATTCATCTATACATTTTTCCAACAATGCATCATATACCAATGAAACCACATCGATCCATCTTCATCATGTATCAATGGAAACTCATTGATCCATCTTCATCATATCAATGAAAACTCATTGATCCATATTCATCTATGAATTCTCATCAAGGACAGTACATATTATATTACATCAATCATCAATCAATCACTTGACATCAATCAATGAAATCAATCAATCAAACCATTGGCATCAATGACAACATGATCCAACAATATGCACTACATGTGTCCAAGAAATATCTGTCAATTTGGAATCCATTAGCATTGTTCGAGCCATTTTATATGTAATTATAATCCATGATGATAATGTTCCTTTGTCTCTGAACGACTCTCTAAACCAATCTATGAATCCATTCTCTCTTCCACTTCCATTTATCTGTCCAAAACTTCTAAGTATTCTTACGAATCCATCTCTATCCATACTGTCTAAGACTCTACTTGCACAATTGTCCATAATCCTGACCCATTTATCACAATACTATCATGAAGTCTTGATTAATCTATCAAACTGTACTTCTGCTAATTGACTAATCTGGATCTGTCTTCTCACACTCTACAAGCTACTTGAAGGATGGTTCTTTGGTCTGTCACAACTATCGTATAGATTCCCCCTGTCTAATATTCAGATTACCTAAAAGTATCTAAGTTGGATGGCTCAGAACAATTCATGCTCTGATGTGTATTCATTATCATCTTCATTGGTAGATTCATCATCATCTTCATTGGTATATTCATCATCTCTATGAGATTTGACTTCTTTCTTTGTGTCTGTGAATTCATTTTTCACTACAATGCCTAAAAGTACAATATCTTGAACTTGTTCCTTATTTACCTGTCCTTCTTTTCTTTAAGTTATTTTCCAAACCTTTCTGTATCTGACATCTTTATTTTTCTCTGTAGAATTTTCTTCAGCTCGTTTTATTGTCAATCTTGCGATCTCTAGGACCTGGTCTTTTTTCAACTATTCTTCATGTTTTCTTATCCACACTTTATTACATCTAATATCAATGTTCTATTTCATGGAATTATCGATCATTCTTCTACAATAACTAGCTATGTTTCCATATTTATGACATTTTTAACATTCAATATTACGTGGGGACACATAGGTATTTCTTGCTTGAACATTGTTTTTATAATCCCTGCAATGTGCAACCTTATGTCCAAAGTTAGTACACTAAAAATAATGACAATAAAATAAATTTGCATACCTGGGAGTGAATGATCTTCTTTGTGGCGTAGTCCTTATGAATTCTTTCCTTGACTGATCATGATCATGATTGAATATTCTTTGTGGCTTGAAAATGGATGGTCTTCTTGAATATGTATCTTGAATAGTTTTCTTAGATTCTAGTTGACCATGATTGCTTCCTTTGAGTACTTATTGATAACTCTTTTTATTTTCTTCATTCTTCTTTTCTAGCAACTTGGAGTGCTTCTCTTCATTATCTATAACTGATGTGGATTTTTTTGTCTCTTAAACGTTATTGTTGAGCTTGACTATTTTACTTCTAAATGTGACAACTTCTTCTTCAAGATTCTCAACCTATTCCTATTTCTTCATTATCTGAGCTTTCATGAATTTTTATGTTCTTTTAGCTTCTTCAAGATGAATTTTTAACGTGATTATTTCTTCTTCAAGTCCTTTCTCTTCTTGACCAAACTCTGCCTCAAGCTGGTTTATATCATTAGTTAATTCCTTAAGATGATCTGTCAATATATTCTCTCTCATTTATGCTTCTTGCTTTTGCGTTTCTATGTTGGCTTCCAAATACTCCTTTTGATATTCAATATTTTATTTTATCTTTCTTTCTTATTCTAGCTTAGTTCTTAAGTTCTCGATGACATGTTGGGATTCTTCAAAAATGTGAACACTTTCCTTTTGTTTCATCAATTATTTCTTGAGTGACTTGTTTTCTTCTCTTATTTCATCTAAAACACTAATCAATTCTCTGGTGATTATGTACTCTTAATATTTTGAGTCTATTTGACATGGTGAACATAATTCTTCTTGATTTGTATCTGCATCTTCTTTGGAATTTTATGAGTCTGCGATGGGTGAAGAATATATGTCATGTAACTTATCCCAAAGTTCTTTGGCTGATGAAAATTTACCAACCTTTTCTCTTACCATATTAGGTAATCCATCCCAGATGAAATCCATTTCTATTTTTTTATTCTTCTTCAAATCCTTCTTGGTTGCAGTCTTTTCCCTTTTTGAGCCATCATATCTTGTAACAACTGATAGACAAATATATTGTCCCTTTTCCTGTAAAAATACTTTCATCCTTCTACTCCACATCTCATACTTAAAACCATTACGACCATTAAACATTGTCACTCCATTCTTAGAATAATACATGATCTCCTTCTAGTGGTTAAACTGTTTCCAGAAGGAACCGACTATGATAACAATTGTTGGATTATTGAGAGGGGGGGTGAATAAGTAATAGAGAAATTTAATCCTTTTTCACCATAAAATGCAAGTGTTATAGAAATATAGAATTATCATCCAATAGTTGCAAAGTAAATAAACAATGAGCAAATTAGAAATCACACACATACACAATACACTACTATTTTATGTGGAAACCCAAAGCGAGAGAAAACCACAGAATGATTTTTCTTATATGTATTTAAGAATTACATTAATTGGAAGCAAAAGAATCTTCTTTTCTCCATCTACATCTAGAAGGAGGCTCCAACCCGCTAGCTTCTCAGGATACAACCTGAGGGAAGCTCCAACTCCCCAATTCTATGGCTACAACCAGGAGGAGGATACAACCCCCAATGTTCTCTGAATACAATCGAAAGGTGGATACAACTACCTTTCCTTGCCTCATCTAACTTCCCTGACGTACAAGTAGAATGATGGAACCACTATCACATTATCACTGTGAGATATACTATTGTAAACATGTACCAATCAACCTACACCAAACAACCTGTACCAATAACCTGAACCATGCATCAACCTATAACTCAACCTGTAATCAACCTATACCATAAACAAGTTCATCAACCATGCACCAATGAGCACCAAACAAATTTTAATCAACATGTACCATAAACAAGTGCATCAACCATGCACCAACCTGTACCTCAACATGTACCATCAACGAGTGCATCAAGCATGCACCAAACCTGTACAAATAACCTGTCACAACAACCTGTCAAAATAAACTATCACAAAAACCTATCTCATCAATATTATCAACCAAATCATATCTATTCATCAAGATCAATCACCAAGACAACTCTAAAAAATGTGCATCAACCAAGCATAACACAACAACTCATAATCATCACCAAGATCAATATGTGCTTCTAATAATATACCAATACAAGTATGCTACATCATCCATAAACCATGTGTCAACAATACTACTAACAAGCGACTCCAACCATGTATCAATTATGTACCAATCATGTACCAATCATGTATCAACTACTCATCAACTATGACTCATCAATATGTACCAACATTATCAACTATACACCTCATATATGTGTCAACTCATCAACTACTTGTCTCAACCATGTACCCAACATGTACCTCAACCAAAATCCCTCATCAAATTCATCATCCAAATTTGATTTGTAACTTTGTAGTAGACCTGGTGTATATCAACACATAACTACAAACCTTCCTTAACTTTAACAAAAAGAGACTAACATTTTCATCAAACTTTACTTTAGTCTCACATAATTAGTTTTGGATTAGTCAACAACCCTAACTTGAAATAATCATAACTATGTACATGTAATGAATAAAGATCTATGTTTTATGTAATGAGTAAATATCTATGTGTTTTCTTCAGTTTTTTATCTGCAATTCCTCCAGGTGTCTCTACTTGGAACCTCTCAGAAAAGGAGTTATAGAAAAAATGACATACCTTGTTGAATTATGGCATATTCTAGAGAGAGAACTTGTAGAGCATACCACGCACAAAGTATTTGTTGTATGGATCTGAAAATTGTACATAAGATACTACAAACTGTACTATAACCAACACATTTGGTCTTACTGAATTTTTATCTATTATGAATAAGTTATCACGTTTTTACCCGAAACACCTGCTTTAGACTAGTTTCAGGACTAGACACAAACCCTATTTTCCACGGAGTGTAACTCCAAAAATAAAACGACCTATAAGATGAAATCTGTGCCAAAGCTACTTGGATATGTTTCCTCAATGACATCCCAATTTCATGGTCTGAAGCATTCTATAAAAAAAAATATTTTGAAAATGTTGAGATGATCTATAAATAACATACCTTAGAAAGCATCATCAAAAGAATTTATCCTCCCTTGAATTTTGACCTTCTTTACTTCACCTTCCCTTTGTAATTCGGCTTATACATCCTTTGGTTACCTCATTTACTTATAGATATTCAATACTCTTAATTGTGATTAAAATTAGAGAGCCTTGCATCTTATTTATACTTTCATGTAGCTTCCTCAAGGGGTTACCATTTAACCATCTTAACCCACTTTCCTTATTTTAGGGTTAACCCACTTCTAACCACTTGTCCACTTAGTAATTTATCCATTAAATTTATTATTTAAATGATTTCTTTTGTATCCACTTTGATTTATAGTACACTCATCACTTCACTTTATTATTTAAATAATTTCTTCTTTGCAAACACTTTGACTACTTTGACTTTTGGGGGCTTCTAGATGACTCGTGGGGGTTCTCCAACTTCACATGGTCATAAATATATAATTGTGAGGAGTTATGTGACATTCTACATACCATTTAAAATGCAATGACATGCACGATCCATCTAGAATATTCTTTCCTGCAAATATATCAAAACGCGTACCATTATCCATCAAACAAACTTGGGTCCATTAACCAAACCTGGGTTCTCCAACTTCACATGGCCATAACTCTCTAACCGTGAGGATTTATGTGACATTCCACATACCACCAGAAATGGCATGACATGTACTATACATATAGAATAGTATTAAGTTCAAATATAATAAAACTCATATCATTATACATCAAACAAACTTGGTTCCATTACCCAAACCTTTGTGCTACTAGAATTCGCTACCAGACTTTCTCTAAGAGTTTAAATCAATCACTAAGGGTTGACATCAATATAAAATATCACTCTCCAGTGGTTGATATCAATGAAAACCAAAAATCGATACCAAGTTTCCATCAACCTAAGCCAATTGTCTGACAATTAGTTCCTTTGAAATTTTGGTGAATGGATTCTTGAAAATTATGAGTTAGGTGAACAAAATCCCTAGGAGTGTAAATCCTTTTACTTCCTAGCGCATGAAAATCAAATTAAGGTATATATAGGAGGGTCTACACCCTTGTAATCCTCCTAGAAACCTTGCAATAAATGACTTATAAACTAGAAAATCAATTGAAGCTTCATGGAGGGTGTATGCACTCATTTACCTCCTAGGGTTTCAACCAACAATAATCATGAAAAAAGCAAGAAGAAATCTCAATTTTATATTTTCCTTACCAATTACAAGAGAGATGTAAGATCAAACCCTACTTCACCAAGAAATTATTGTTCATAAGCAAGAGATGACGTCTCCAAGAGGTGTGCACCACCTTAGCTCAACAATTCACCAAGAGATATCACAAAAAATCATTTTCACAAGAAAGAGATACCAAATTTCCCAAGAAGGGCACAGATTTCACCACTAGTCTTCTCGCAATGGGAGAGTTATGATAAAAATGAAATAGAAGTGATATCTATCTATACATATCCTACTAAAAGTTTTTTTCCACTTAATTTTAAGGTAAACCACAAAGTAATGGTTCAACAACCATTACTTTTCCCCTTTGCATTATACAATTCAAATTTAACTTTAAAAATGCACATAAGAAACCCTAAAGTGACATCATCCCTCTTCTAGGGTGATACTTTGGCACCTTTTGAAAGTCGTTGGGGTTGAGGATGTAATTTTTTGGGAGTTCTAGGGAATCCCTCTCATGAAATAGGTCTTACTTCTCCTCTCCAGGACTTCTCCCATCAAAACATGCCAATTGTCAAGAAACACCACCACCACCACACAACCCTAGATCTAGGGTGACATGAAGCACCTCAAAAGTGACGTTTTACCCTCAAGAGGAAATCATTGGGCTAGAAAATTGTTGGGTTAGGTCCTCCATGGTGTCTACTCAATCCTCCAAAGGCTAGCATCCCTTCTGGTGCATGGGCCATGGTATCCAACCAGTGTGCTTCAAGACCCAAGGAAGCCCAAGCTAGGCTTATTCTTCCAAATATTTCCACCATGTAGGGCCTACAAACAAAGTGAATATTCCCTCCAAGGATCTCAATTCAAATACATCATGATAAGTACATCAAGCCAATAAAATATCCATTTAAGAATGTACATCAAAAACCACCTCATCAAAATAAACAAGTGCTCAAAGATTCGATGCAAGTTGCCAAGTTTCAGTATGGGAGGGTTGATAAAGTAACCTATTGGGTGAATCATACCTCAATTTTAGAATTTGTTGAACCCATTTTGTGCTTCCCCTTTATTTATATTTTCCCATTTTTTTTCTTACCTTTTCTATTCCCCTTCTATATTTTCCCTTACCTAATCTCTCATTTCCCCCCTCTTTTTCCCTTTATTTGTTACAATATTACCATACTTAGTCATTTTCATTATGTTTCCAGACTTTATGAAATGCATACTTTCTAACTCATGTTATCCTCTCTTTAGCTCTGTATAAGTCCATCCAACACTTAGATTATTCTTACATGTAGACTTTCATACTTTCGGACTTGCGGAGCTATGTTTTATACCTCTACTCTCTCCACTTTTTTCCTGAGAATTTCTAACACTTAGTCATTTCATATATTCGAACTTTCATACTTGTGGACCTTTGGACTCACGTACCTTCCTTTTCATTCTAGTCGCTCTTCTCGATTCTCTGGCATTACATGTCCCCTCCTTCACATTTTTTGATGCCATATTTAATGTTATCCCTATAGACTTAACTACCAAATTTATTGTTGAAGTGGCCATTAATTAATGATGTGTATACCCAGTCTAGTGATATTTATTTTTAGTAATGCTTCCATAAAAAGAAATATAACTCAAAATTATTTTTCTTTGAAAGCAATATTTCGAGAAAAAGTTGGCCAACTTCGTGAATACAGACATGAGAAAACAATCGTTATGTGGGGATAATTTGAGCCTATTCACCAGAGAAGACCAGAAATACCATTGGTCCCACTCATACTGGTATTATTTAAATATTCTAGGTAATGAGAAAAACAAGGTGTGGACCTCAGGAATAGTTCTTGCGGGATGTGTTCCAGAATTCTTTGAATGAAATGATACTTTCACATGGTGCGTCGACAAGTTTATTCAAAACATAAGGTTAGTTTCATTGCATAATAGGTCTCCTTTTCATTGGCTCCCTCAATATTCATAGAGATGCTAAATTTTCCCGAGCCAAACTTGGCTTATAAAGGGGAGGAAGCTAGGAATTTCCTAACAAGCAAGAATAAAATAATAGATCTTCTTCAAGAGTACATGCATGACCCTCTACCAATGCTTGAATATATATACATAATTCAAGTAAGTTCTTTAAAAAATACTTATAAAGAAATTACTTGGTTGTTTACTCGGATTGTTGGCTAGGAGTCTATCTTCGACTAGGAGAAGATTATTTCAATTGAAATCACTTCACATTTGTATAATTTTAATACTAATAATTTTTTTATATGTCCTCTTATTTGATATTCACTATTACATATTGTCACACCTTTGAGGGTTTAAACATTTCCATAAAGGTGAAAATAAAGATGGACCATGTGACCATGTGGTACCAATATCTATGGAGGAAGAGAGTCAACCATCATTTCTATGAGGTATATTGTAATTTTGTGTCTAAATTCAAGAAGTTTCTATTTGGAGAAGAAACTTCTTGACTATCATTGGAAGCAACAACTTTTCTAAAGGGAAAGGGAGTCCTTGAGAAAATAGAGGAATACAATGCTATCATGGTTTTATGCTCTATCAAAAAACCTATCCTTCTTCCTTATTATATGTTTGATAATCTTTTTATTATTTATACTACTAGACAATATAAATTATGGTTCCATACTTTCTCAGAAAAAAGAAAAAAATAGTTCATACCTCTCCCATGGAAGGTGGGTGAACTTATTTTCCAAGGAATTTCCAAAATAGATGAATATGCCACTTATTTTGATCATTCTAACTCGATATTTTCATAATATATCAAGGGCTTTGAACCTAATAATATTTTTTATAATCATTTTCTTTTAGTTGGACTCATCCCTACACTCGTAAATTCATCCATTACCGAAGAAGAAGAAAACGACAACCACAATCCAAATAATCAAGAAGCTGGCAGAGACTCTGGAGATATAGAATCTGTTATAAGTACCATCAAGCACCATATAGAAAGAGTTAAACCTACGAATGATAAAAATGTTCAGTCACCATCTACCTATACAAGAAGTGACTTACCAAAGGAAAATCATCATCCAGGTACATCACACACAATAAAAATGCATAGTAATAACTTAAGAGATTATGAAGAGAGGAAACCTCCAAACAGGAACCTGGAGAAACCCTATAAATTAAAAGTCAAGAGAAAAATTACTATTTCACAGCAGGAGGGGGAAGAAACACATGCTCCAAAAAAATATTTTTTATTAGATAACATGGATTTGGATGTAGATATTGTAAATATTACTTTCCCAGATGTAGAAGTACTGACTAGATACAATGTACAACACACTTCTTCACTCCTGATCTAGGATGGAACATTTTCTGATGAATAAACGTTTGCTATACAAAATGCATATTTTGATAAAGAATCTAAGAAATTGGATTTTTAGAGAACTATAAAGGGTAAGAGCCGAAATCTATAGACTACCATTGGTACTCGAGAATGTTTCCTTCTAAATGATCATGTATTGATAAAGTTGCAGGGGATGCACTTGATGTTTCAATTTCACATATGGAGGAAGAAAATACTCAGTTTAAAGAAATAATTAAATAATTGGAGGAAACCCTCATGTCTCCACCTATTCTGGCTTTCCCTCTTTCCATGATTCGTCTCGAGAAGAGTTTCCCAGAAACCCTAGAATCAAGTGCAAGATTCAAGGGAATCTAAAATTTTATTAGTAGCACTTGACATTTTGTCAAAGAAAATATTAAGAATAGAATGTCATTGATCTTAGAGTTGTGGGATATGGAAAAGAGTTTTGCCGCTCTCGGTTTGAGAATCCAAAATCTCAAATAATACTTAAATTCAAACTTGAAAAATGATGAAGGGTTCTACACAGATGGATTTGTAATGTTTGCAATGAAAGACTTGGCAATGGCAAAGAAGTTGAGAAAGAAAGAAAATATACCTTCTCTAGTCCACATAAAACAACTAAAAACATGATGGATTGAAAGAATTAACATATTAAAGGGACTATCAACTCAATTGTCCAATTTATCAAGAATGAAAACTGAAGCATACAAAAAAAATATTGATTTAGATAATGATGGAACCACTATAGAAGTCCTAGAACATAAATATCTTTCATATTTTGTTATGAACCAAATACCCGAATACAAAGTATCACAATAGATCCAAATATATCTGAATACAATCACCACACAATATATATGAAACCATATAGAAAACCACAATTTTATTATAGAAACCCTTGAGGTAGGGCAACACCATACAATGGATCCTATTATGGAAGGGATCCTCTTCTTTTCACTTGCCTCTTCGAGAGGGCATCCTCCTATTGAGCTACCGCTCCAATACAATACTTTTCTTCATGTCTCATTACATTGCTTGAACCCCTTTATATAGTGCTATCATCACCTAAGAACATTCTAGAGGAGGAATCTTATAGAAGTATAACCTTCTAAGAAGTCCTCTTACATTTATTATATCTAATTACCCATTTATTATATCTAACTACCATAGTGGGCCTTATTTAATAATATAGTGGACCTAGTCCACCTTACATTGCATGGCCTCCACTATTATCACTATGGGCCCTCTGCGCCCCCCCACTACCTCTCTAGCTACCTTACATTCCATCTCCCTTATGAAAGTGTTGTTCTCAACGCTTGATGTACAACCATATACCAGGGTCGCATGGATAATTGTGGACCATAATGCCGAAGAAGACTAGAGAACCAAGGTCCCATGTAGAAAGCAAAACCACCATGTTGATGTAGTCCAACCACCATTGTAAGCTAGGGTCCCATGTCCAAGTGCTCATGTGAACTCCCCGTGGAAGATTTTGGAACCCAATAACCAACTCAAAATGATGCTCCAAATACTA
>JZKD02S1739911.1:1132669-1156350 GCA_000966675.3 Picea glauca | reverse complement strand
AAATTTGCATTCACATAGTAGATCGTACTATATTCATCATCATTAATAACATTTAAACATTCATAACGGTTCATATGTCTTAAAAGTTTAAGTGTATCATTTAATAGTTTTCACCATGAAGAGAAAATAATGTAAGTAGGCCTCAGGTAAATCCTGGCTTTCTAAGTCAAAAGGTGGTGTTACATATACCCCACATTTGAGAAACATATTCTCGAGGTGGTCAAAAAAAGTGAGGGATAGTCTTGTCGTAGTGTCTCGACGTCTTCCCAAGTAGCAGATCCTGGACTATACTTGTCCCACTGGACTTTAACTTGGTCTACCAGACGATTCCTGAGCTGTCGGACTCTATGGTCCAATATGCGTAATGGTTCTACCATGAGAGTTACCATGTTCAATACCTATAATTCCTCCCAATTTAGTTTATTTGATTCATCAACAACATAATGACCTAAAATGGATACATGAAAAACATTATGAGTTTTATGCAAGTGGGGTGGCAGTACGAGATGATAGGCAACGGGTCCAATTTTCTCTTAGATTCTGAATGGTCCTATAAATCGAGGTGACAACTTTGTCCCCTTCCCAAACCATATGGTACTCTTATTAGGCCTGATACGAATGAAAACCTGGTCTCCCACCTCATAACTTCGCTCAGTCCTGTGTGCATCTGCATAACTTTTCTGCCTATCCTGTGCTTCCTTTAGTCTCTTCCTAATCTGCATCACCTATTCCTCCATCTCTTGAATCAATTCTGGCCCAACTTTTACTCAATATTCTAGTCTATCCCAACTCAATGGCATTCTGCATGGCCTTCCATACAAATATTCGTAGGGTGGCATTCCGATGGAGCTATGAAAACTGTTATTGTAGGAAAACTCTACCAAAGGCAGGTACTTCTCCCACTGGGTTTGATTATCCATGACATACATCCTAAGGATGTCTTCCTTGACTTGATTTACTCTCTAAGTATGCCCATATGTTTCAGGATGATAAGTTGTTCTTAAGTTCAACTGAGTCCCCAACGCTGACTAAAAACTTGTCCAAAACCTAGAAGTGAATCTGGAGTCCCTATCTGAAATGATCTTCTTAGGTATCCCGTGCAAATGGATAACCTCACTTACAAACACACATGCCATATCAGTGACATCGTAAGTGTCTCTGACCAGAATAAAATGAGCACTCTTGGTTAACTTATCAATTATCACAAGAATGGCATTGTGTCTATGGGATGTGAGCGGCAATCCCACAACAAAATCCATAGAAATGACTTCCCATTTGGACATAGGAACATCATGTGGTTGTAGGAGGCCTGCAGGGTGATGGTGATCGACTTTCACTTGTTGACACTCTAGGCATTTGGCGATGAAATGGACTATATCACGCTTCATGCCTACCTAGAAGAAGAGCTTCCTCATGTCTGCGTGCATCTTCTTCACATTCGGATGCACACAATAAAGTTTTCTATGGGATTCCTTTAGTATGATTCTTCGAATATCCCCATTCTCAGGGATGTACATCCTTCCTCGATATCTTAACAGTTTTTCTACTTCCATACTATATCCTTCATACTTTGGGTCTAACTTCCTCCCGCTCTGGAGGTTTGAAGTAACCTTTAAATACCAACTGTCTCCTTGGAGTTGTGTCAACACATGTTCCCTCATATTGACCTTTAAGGGTACCAAGGAGAAGATACATGGTCTCCTACTCAAGGCATCTGTGACCACATTTTCCTTTCCCTTGATGTATGAAATACCAAAATCGTACTCACTCATAAACTCACTCCATCACCTTTTCCTAGCATTCAAATCTCTTTGAGTGAAGAGATGTTTTAAACTTTGATGGTCCGTTTTGATCTCAAAGTTTCACCCTACAAGACCATCAAAGTTTCATGGCATCGGGTACCTATTTTTCACTATAGCACGGTTCATGTCCATGTAGCCTATACATAGTCATAAGGATCCATCCTTCTTCTTTACAAAAATTATTGGTGCACCCCAAGGTGAGACACCAGGCCTTATTATCCCTAAGTCCAGTAACTCTTTCAACTACATTTGCAATTCACAAAGTTCCGGCGCTGTCATCTGATACGGAGTCTTGGAAATTGGTTTTGCACAAGGTTTTAGCTCAATAGTAAAATCAAGCTCCCTCTCAGGAGGTAACCCTGGTAACTCGTTCAGAAAAACATCCTTAAATTATGACAATACCGGGTGCTGATCCAATGAGGGTCCATTCCTTTCATTCACTACTTCTACTACATAAAGTCGACACCCTTGCCTCAAGCATTACTTAATATTCATATTTTATATAAAGTGTAATGACACTTTTCTCTGTACACCCTGGATCTCTACTGGCCTTCCTTCGTTGTCTACACAGAGCACCCTTTTTGTGAAACAATCTACCAAAGCTCAGTGAGCTGCTAACCAATCCATTCCAATGATTAGTTCATATGCCCTGAGAGCAGTGACGTATACCTTCAACCTGGTAGTACACACTCCCAGGTCTACTATGCAATTATCAACACTAGGTCCTACCGCTTGTTTTTCCCCCGAAGCCATCTCGACTTGTTTAAAGTCACTGTGCTCGTAGGCTGCCAACCCACTCTTTTCTAATGCAGATGGTGAAATGAAACTATATGTCGCACCATAATCAAATAAAATCTTAACATTGATATGATTTAGCGTACCTGATGACTCCACCACCATGGATTGATGTTCAACCTAGCGATTATTAATTGTTGCGTAAATCTGGTGTCTACTACTTTCTCTTCCCATAGGGGCCTTTCCGTCTCTATGCACAAACCCTGATTGTAACTTTGGGCAGTCACGCTGGTAATGGGGTCCTCCACATCCCCAATAGGTAACACGATATTGAACCTACGCATTGTTATGAGAATGTCTCTGAAATGATTTCCTTCACTTGGAACCCCTGCCCTGACTAGTTGTTCCTTGAGATGGCCATAGAACTTTCTACGTCATTGGTGATGAACGAGATGTTGCACTCACTGCCATTGAAATCCCTGTGGCTACTATCCTTTTCACAACTTTGTTACCATATGGAGGTGGCCTTGAGCCCCCTCCCCTGGGAAATGTCCTAAGGGCCTTCCCGATGAATCCAGGACGATGCGGAAAGGTCGACCTCATACCTCCATTTAATCTCATGTGTTCTTCTGTGTAATGTTCATTTTCCACTGCTTTTGCTACTAAAGATGGTTTCCACATCTCCACCATAGCTCTGATATTAGGGTTTACCCATAGATGAAGCATTCTTCCTGTCGTTGGTTATTATCCATATATGAAACATATTTGACCAATTCCATAATTCTGATCTCATATTATTCTATAGTTCTGTGTCCTTGTACTAAGGCATGAAACGCCCCTACCTATTGTTCCTCATAATAGGCTGGAAGATATTTCCTTTGGAACCTCTACTCGAAAAGTTCCCAAGCTACTGTGTCTAGGGTAGGATGCAATTTCCTTTCCAAGTTGCTCCACCATTTCAAGCCGCTGTCCCTTAACTGAAAAATTGCAATCTTCGCCTTTGAGGTGGACGCATAGTCCCTTAATGAAAAACACCTTGTCATGCCTTCCAACCATGCTTCTGCATATTCACTGGCACGACCCCTGGCAAACTCTGGAAGTTTGATCTTCTGCAATTCTCGAGTGATGTCTTCAAGTGGAGTTCCTCCCCTTGAATCCCTTGATGCTTCTGGATTACCCATTCCAGACAGTGGGTGTTCCACCTCGGTCCCTGGTGGTTGTCACCCCTTTAAAGTTTCATTTATGGCCTCCAACGAGCGCAGTATGAGAGCTAGTTCGGGCGATGGTGGTGGTGGCGCTGGCGGTGTTGGTGGCACCTACGACGACACTCTTCTGCCTCAATTCCCTCAAGTCCTAACCATCCTGTATGATTTAACCTGCATCAACCAAAGTTGTCAGGGTGAGTTTAAGGATGTTTCAAACTGGTGCTACTTAAAGTAGAATACAGGAAGCAAGCTGATGTGGTGGATACCCTCATGATGAATATGGAACTTTGGTGGCGAGGTGGGTATTTTTCTATGCAAGTGGACACTATTGGTCAAGTTGTCTCTTGGTACTCCATGTCTACAACCTAAGGGCCTTGAGAGATCATCTCCTTAAGTATCCCTAGGAACTGGGGATAAAGAAACTCATTCTAGGTGAAGTCTGATGACACATTAGAGCTTGATGTTCCAACAATATTGAGTGTTTTAACCTATTGGGTGAGGACATGCTCAAAGTTGTTGAAGAAATTTGAAGTCAAAATTTCTACAATAATGCCTATATCTTTTAATTCCATTTGTATTATTCAACTCATCTAAAAAGTGGATTTTCCTAATACTTGTGGTGGATTTAGTCTTATATCCCTATGAAACAACATTTATGAAATTATCTCCAAGGTCATTGTAGTTAAAATGGTTATTTTGCGCCCATAATTAATCTCAATTGAGTAGTTCAGGTTCATAGAAGGGCATAGATACATGAGGCTATATGATCCACACAAGAGGAAATGCACACTTTCAAATCCTCACATCTACTAGAAATAGTGATAAAGTTATATATTTCTATGGAATATGATAGGTTCTCATAGTTGTCTCTTCACCTATTCTTAATTCACATAGGGTTCTCACTTCCTTTTCTCAAGTCGATTATAGGATGTGTGAATACTTCCTCCTTTTCAGTGTTGATTAATGGATCAACATAAAAAAAAAAAAATTCTTCAAGGGGGATTAGACAAGGATACCCACTCTTACCCTACCTCTTTATTGTAGTAGTATAGGGATTAAATATATCCATTATTGAAGCCAAGAGAATGAGAAGAATCCAAGGTGTAATAATATGATCTGGATTATTTTTAGAACGAAACGAAAGTAGATATATTACAAGAAAGTACACATAAATATTACCAGAAACAGAGAAATACAGTATTACATGATTTCTATTAATGAAAGAAATGTACAGAGACTGTAAAAATACAGAGGGAAAGACTCGCTAGAATGGTGTCATCTTATCTCTGAGACGAAATGTGACGACTATGCTCATTCACAATAATATCAATACAATGAAGCTTTGAAGGCATCTTTATAATAAACATGAATTCCAAAACCCTAGAGATCCAAAAACCCTACTTGAAGAGATGAAGCACAAAAATTCATGTGGACATCATTGGGGTAAGTTAGTACATCAACTTTCTGTGTTCGTAACTTTTCCATACGATCTTTTTTTTAGGCATGTGATAGCCCATTGGAAAGTTCTTTTCACGAACTATGTATTATTCCATCAAACTTTGACTTAGTATACATTGTTACTATGGCAAGCCAAGAAAAAATTGTTTAGGGCCCCAAAACGACCCTAGAAGTATAGAAAGATGTATTGACAAGAAAACTTCTAAAATAAGCCAGTTGGAATAGGTGGGAAAAAACCATTATCCACCTAGATGTTGTGTAGGGATTTAGGATAGCCCTGGAAGTGTAGAACCCACAATTACAAAGAAATGTCCCCATTATAGAGAAATGTGTCGAACTGAAAATTGTCAAGATGAGCCAGTTGGAATTTTAAATAGGTGTGTGGCCACCAATATCCACTTGGATCAGTCCTCCCCCCTTAGGAAGCAATGTTATCCATTGCATTTAGTGTTCGAGGAACAGGAGAAAGTGTTTCTTGAATCTGAATCTTGGTGAGTTTCTTGCCTTGTTGGAGAAGTTGCATTGCTTTGTATTTGGAAGGTTGTTGTGAACCTGTTGTTGTCAGGGTTGAATTTGTTCCAAAAACGAATTGTCTCTAGGCTTAATGACGCTTTGGGTAGGAAAAATCATAAATGAAGAAACAATATCCTCTTTCTCTTCTGTAATCTACTTCTGTTGGATAGAAGGTGTTGAGGCTATAGTGGTTGCAGTGGCCTTCTGTGCATCCTTTGAACAAAATGTGAAGAGGCTTAATTTTGCAGTATGAGAGATTAGCTTGTGTCATTGTTTTGGTGGAACAGTAATCAAAACTACCTCTGGTATCCTATAGAGCTTACCCCCCAGAGTAATAATGACACTATGGGGTCGAGACTCATAAAACACATGATGTTTCCACATATATGTTTGTCCCAAAAAAAATCACAAACATCTAGAGGGGAAACATCACACACTACCTCATCCTTTAAGGGCTAGATGCCATAGAATAAGATAAACTATTGGGTGACACGAAAATCATGTCCCTGGTAAATCCGACCGATGTTGTATGGATACGAGTGTGGTGTTGTCAAAAAACCCAATTGTTTGACGACCTTAGATGATATGAGGTTATTTTGGATGCCAATAATAATAATGAAATGCAATAGGGTTCCCTTCACCCACATCTGTGGATGGAAGAGGCACTCCCCCTCTTCAATATATACTAGTTCTTCTAGTTGAATTGTTTTAGTCATGATAGTAGAAGTGGGGTCTACATCAATGATATGTATTTTTTCATTGTTTTTAGGATTAGGGATTGGCTCCTTGTCTTTGATCTCGAACACCAATGAATGTTTCAAGTGACATTCATCGGTGTTGTGCCAACAGATTTTATGAAAGTTGCACCACCTCCTAGTGTCATTCTTCTTCTTTCATTTACCATTGTTTTCTTGTGTCTTGGACCAGTTTTCATTAGGTTGTTGGTTAGGGTCGTGTTTATCATGCTTTGGTTTTTGCAGATTTGAAGACCCAAACTCCCATTTGTTCTAGTTCCTAAATTTCTACTTGATTTTGATAACATATTGATAGGCAACTCCCAATGATGAGATGTTTAGGAAATACATTTCGGTTTGGATGTACCAATGAAAAGCCCCACAATATTTCAGATCCAAATGTTGCTCGGAGTATTTGATACGTAACTTGGTGCGCAATGTAAGGAAAGTATTTTTTAACTCTGACACTATTTGGCTCTTCTTTTGTCTTACGGTGATCCATCTCATGTATTGGTATTCATAATTATCAACAAGGAAATAATTTTCTTTGACCGCATCCAAAACAAAATCCCAGGTGGGCTCGGCCCCATATATTCTAGATTCCTCTGTGGAACTTTTCTCCCAATAAATTTCCCACCAATTTTTGACATGTGGGAGATCCTTGAGGAGTGCAAAGGTGATATTTTCCCTGTTGGAAAAATTTTGAATAGAGAAATAACCTTCTAATAGATTTAACATTTTTTCTAAGGCATCTACATATATAAGATCTTCAAATATGAGAATATAAAAATTAGCGTGTACCTACAACGAGAGGTTCCTCCAAAGTGGTCGCTTGATGAATATGTGCCTATTGCTGTTGGTAGGTGTTTAAGGATGTGGGAAAATTCTCCATCATTTCGTTCCTCTGTCGTGTGCAAGATTGCTCAAGCAACAAGTTAATTTAATCTTTTTCTCTGTCATTTTTATTTTCTTCTTCCATAGAGGGTTTCTTGGGCGCGTGAGAGCATTTTTCCTGAAGAGATACTATACTCGGACCTTGCTGGGGACATGCGATGAAAAACAATCAAGATCATCCTACTCTAATACCATTGATCTGGATTATTTTTGAAACGAAATGAAAGAAAATAGATTAAAATGAGGTTGTTACAATGGAAAAACTCTTTATGGCTACGGTAAACCACAACAAACGGATATGACTATAGAAATCAACTCTATCCCAAAAACATGCTATATAAACCAATATGCAAATGAGATAAGAAGGAGGCCTACCTCGTCCAGATGTTCGATGAAGTCCACCATTGAGAACTTTGACCCAAAGATTTATACCTGCAACTAGTTCTCAACAAACAAGAAAATAAATCATATGGTGATAATATAAAAGGTTAGCACATTATATAGAATAATCCATTAATATACATAAAAAATACACCCATGGATAATAACTCATATATTTGAAAGATATGAATTGGGCGGGAAATGAGTATTTCTATTAGTAAATGATCAGTAGAAGTGAAAACATTGCAGACAACCGTGTCAACATGGTTCAAAACCGAGAAACTAAGTTCCTTCTAGCTGGGCCTCCACCACTTTAACCCTCCACCAAAGGCAACCTCATAGAAGAGAGACAATGAGGGTCTCAATCAATAAGGGAAGAGCTTGGGGTCTTAACACTCTGTTCAGAATTAAAGGACAAAGGGATGTAGACTGAATATGAAGTAAATAATTTCTCCAGAGTAAATTTTCTCTCAATGTTGAATTATTTCTCCTCTTTTCCATAGCTTAGAATTGGCCCATTTCTAGCCTTCAAATGGAACTGAAGGGCCAAGTCAGAATGTTTCCAATATATGGAAGGCCAAGGATCAGAGATCTCCTATCGTGACATGGAAACCCGACATTTAATTTTCATTTTTTGACACAAATCCCAATGTACACGGGCTATAGTGGAGCAGTCTGCGTATACACATGTTGTATAGTAGGGAAGGTGTGTACATGTGGAAAAATATGTATTTTTAGCTCTGGATTTATCAAACATGGATGATAAGTCTGCATAGGGAAATGAAAAAGGCCTTATGTGCAAGATTGCATAGGGTGAGGCAAATATTGCTATAACAGATGCCCCCTAATGTGTGAGGTTAGAGGAGTATCTACAATGTCCGAAATACATTATAAAAAACCCAAAAGTGGAGTGGTAGGGGACCAGCTAGACAAACTATTTTCCCATTGCATTATGTATTGACTTTGCCTACATGGCTGCCAATAAAATTACATTGTAGATCCATGTGAAAATATACCAAAACAAGTTTTTGTGGCCATGAATAGGAAAATACAAATGAAGTTACATGCCAAAAGTTGTCATAGTCACGAACAAGGCCCAGTAGAACCAGTCTCAAAACCAATCTTAATGTATCTGTATATAATGGAGTACAATCTGATATCCCATGATCACCAAAGTCATATAGGTACTGGTCCAATCAAAAGGAAGCAACAACTCAGAAAAGTTGTAGCCATATAGTGATGTCTTCAAGTCTTCTACACAATCCTCCAAGGGTGCAAGTCTACATTATGTGAATAAAGGAGTTGAGGTCGAACACAATAGACATCATTTGATTACCGGTCATTGAGGTATATCGTTAACAAACATGAGCCAACTTACTGATAATGAATGTAGGTATCAAGGCACCGAGTACATTCTTACAAGTGTGAATAAAGGAGCTGGTGTTGAACACCTAAAGAATCCATCGATCAGGAGACATTGATGTATTCCCAACTGTCTATGGTGAGAGATATTGCCACTAATGACTATAAGCCTCAAGGTAGTCATAAGACTCTAGGTCCTATTTCCAGAATAAATGAGATGAAGTCGATGGAAGGAGACTCACTGAAAGGAGAGAATTAAGGCATCTCTCATCATTCAACATGAGGTACAAAGAAAGATCTTCATGATTTGGTGGAAATCAGACAAAGAACATGTTCACGAACCAACGACCCTTTGTGTATTTCACATATTCCAAGTGCAAGAAGTACACGAAAAAGAACCTCTGAATAGAAGCCAATGATGAAAAATACTGACAAAGGTGAGGAAACTACCAATAAGGTTAATGGCATCCAAGACACTGCATGAATCCCAATGTGTGAATAGATGTCTTGTCATAGAACACAAGGGAAACCACTGAGTCAATGACCAATGATGAAATGTCGATTGTTGGGTTCACGTTTACCTACCAATAATGAAAGTAGAGCCATGGTGCATGATAGGACTACCATATCCTGTGATTATGAGACAAACTAAGGGTGTGGATGACATGCAAAGTCAAGAGTTCTAAGGAGTGGATGACATAGGTTGATAGACTTCCTTTGAACAAGAGCATGAGACATATGGAAGATTTCAACAACATAGACTCAATGATGAAACCATGAGATGCAGGAGGCATCAATCAAGTTCTCCATAGGGACTGGAAGAGTAACCAGTCAATAGAGAAGACTTTGTAATGAGCTCAGCTTCCTAAGGTCATGCTAAACCCAAGATTGTGGCGACAAATGGACTCAATAACTTTGTTCTCTGTTCAAAGGCGACACAAATGCTTTCAATATAAGATAATACTCCCTTCCCTCCAGTCTTTTTTTGTTTTTTCATAGACAAATGAATTCTATGATACAGAGGAGGAAATGAGTGTCACGAGTAAGAAAAACTAGTTTGAGTAGTGGAACATACCTATGCTCAATGCAAGGAGATGCATGCGGGATATGGACACTCGAGGGGATGTTCCTTCCTGTGTATAGGTTGTCAAATTGTGAAGGACCAAAACAAGGCTCTGCTTGGTTGAGGATGAAATACTACTAAAGAAAACGATTTATAACACAAAGAGAGAACTTTCTATAGGCTCAATACTGCAAGCAAGGGCATGAGATGAAATCACAAATTAACGCAAAAAAAATGTCCTTTTTTATATCTTTTAGTCTACTTCGTTTGAAAAAGGGATAAACTTGTGCCAAATAGATGTCTTTTCAAATCAAATTTATGAGTGTGAAAGAGACAAGTTCACTCAAAAATATTTTGACTTTTTGATAACGAGTCGAAAAAGAGCTTAACTAATACTCACAACCTTTCAAGTCCAATTTAACGAGTGTGAAAGGGACAACTCACTCAAAAATATTTTCTCTTTTTGAACGAGTCGGAAAAGATATTAACTCAGACTCGTTTGGGAGATTCTAGGCAGAAAGTCACAGGGGAGGCCAAGGCTCCCATGCTGGACTTCTATGGAATGTCAGTATCTTATGAATAGCCGACACAAGCTTGGTAAAACCCAAATCTCTCCAAGTCGAGGAGGATAAATCACTAACAGAGTATATAGTCTCTGAGATCGATCAAAGAATGTCTCTTACCAGAAAATACATAGGTGGGGGCATGGGATACAACACAAGGCCATCCCAATTGAAGGGAACTACCTCGGGACGTGGAGGGAGAGTACTCGGGGAGAGAAAAAATCTCTCTCGTTCATAAATTGCAGGATCAGGAATGTTGATGACATGGTTGAAGGATGCATCACCGTCCACAAGGAGGGTAGGATTGACTAGAAATTTCACTAGCATGACCACTTCTTCAATTCTAGGTTGAAGAGGATGCACAATAACAAGGATAGTGGACACATCACCCTCGACAACGGGGGTGAGGTCGGGAGAGGATTGTGGCGACATTACTTCCGTGTCAATCAAAGGAGAACCAGGGTGTGGGGAAACCATTGATGCCTCGAAATATGAAGGGCCCTTAGGTGAGCACCATGATTTCGGTATCCCAGTAGTCGCTGGACACAAATGAGTAAGGTGATCTCCTTCACAAGCCCTGCAAAGGAATTTAGTCTTACGTATGAGGCGTTGAGTCTTCCCAATGCCCCCAACGTCGTTCAAAATGGGTGGTGACATGCTCTCAATGTTATAGGCAGGGCTGAGAGATTCATCTCCTAAATGATGTACATAGGTCAGAGATGCGACATTGATATGACTCATGGATACTAGAGTGGTTCCCCTAGAATGACTAGCAGCGACCGGGTACGGGTTGTCAACATAACTTGTAGAAGTTGTTGATCCATTTCCAACATGATTCACAGAGGTTGGTGATGGATATCCAGTATGGATGACAGTGACTGGGATAGTGGTGAGTTGTGGCATTTGATACCAAGGTTGAGGTAAAGATTGACTTTGAAACATTGCAATACAAGAAGGATCTTGGTTTACCCCCTATCCCTGTCTGGAAAGGTAGTATCCTTCGCCTAGCTGATTCGAAGAGATGTGCATGGGCATCATCACCAAAGTATGTGAAGAAATGAAAGTATGATAAGGACTATTCGAGTGAGGATATATGTTTCCCCCTTGTGAAGAGGTTCCATAAAGAGGGTAGCTCGAACCATAAAATTGATTCTCCCTGTATGAAATACCTAAGGATATATGAGGAACTGTCATGGGAAAAGTATTCGAAGGAACCGAAATGGAGGATGAAGGATACATGGATGGAGTGTAATAAGTAGAAAAGGCACCCATCTGAGTGTTAGCTCCTGACATAGTATAGCTAGGATTGGATCTGTACTAGGGGAGGTTCCAACCTCCCATAATGAGAGTTGGTTGAGGGATGTGACTCATATCGAATGAAGACATAGGTATCGGAGCCATGGTGCCCCCGGATCCAATGATAGGGTTCATATAAGTAGACCAGGGAAATGATTGCATAAGTGAAGGCATATCAAGAAGAAAATGACTAGAGACCCAAGGCCCATACTGAGTATCATAGTTTTGCATACTATTATGAAAAGAGGAAGGATTCATCCCCATTATAATGAAATCTTAGTATATATCTCTCGAGGCCAACTAGTAATCAAAGAGCACACCAAAATTCAAACAACCAATATGCATACAAATGGGGTAAAGTGGTTGAGTGACCTCCCTCCCTAAAGAAGGTATGTCTCACGCAAGAGGGGTCTGAGACTCCCTTATAAATATCAGAGGTATCACAATCAATTATAAGGGCCCTCGTGGACTTAACAACCAGTCGGTCACATTTCCCTGGAGAGGTAATCCTCCATAAATGTTGTGTGTTGTCTGACCCTTATCTGACCTAGGGTACCTGTAGAATAACCCCTGCAAGTAACCTATGTGGAACCTAAGTCAAGCAATGAAGAAACCGATGTATAGCTGATGCAAAAGCGAGCAATAATAAGTCAGGTCCACATATGGGCAAGGTAGCAAAGCCTGAAACCTTGAAAGTATCACCTCTCACAGATGTAAAGGCACTAGAAAAATCCCCATTTACGAATAGATCCCTAGAAGTATCTTTGACGCTAAGAAGGTATTGGGGGGATATCCCTTCAACCAACCTCACCCAATCTCGTGATTAACTCCGGTTTGAGCAGAGCCTCTTGATATTACCAATCATACACCGGATTTCTCCACTTCTTTTCTTAGACACATATGTTGATTTAATTTCCTTGGATAAGTTTACTCACAAAATCCTATTCCAACGCACTAAATCCTAATCTAGTTTGTGCACCCTAAAAAATAAAATCATGACTAATCAATTTTAAATTACAGTGTTAATTTTAGTGGTCGTGATTACTCAAAAATGTATGGTAGTGAAACTCATGATGTTATGACTCTACAAGAAAAGTAAATATGAAAATAATGCAAATTCCTAACTTTAACTTTCAATGAATGATATGCTTCTGAAAACAAATGCAATTTTCAATTTCAACTCTGCAATTTTGAAGTAAAAATCCAATCTTTCACTCAATTCACTAAGCTAATGACAAGGACTCAAAAGACAAAATGCCAAGCAATGCAAAATGCCTATTTTTTTTGTATTTTCAATATAATAGAAAAATGAAAATGCATGGAATGATAAGCGACTTGATATATAAATTCTACTATGTATAGAAAGAGATAACTTAAGAAAAATACCAAGAAGCAGAATACCCAACCCAATGTACAAGGACAATCAAAATGAAAAGGTGATGAGAAATACTTCGCCCAAAAATTCAACTCCAGACAGGTTTCCTGTCACCCCAAAGACACTCAACATGCACTATAGAGACCTAAGAAGACTAAAAAAAAATCAAATACCACCCAACAACCACCAGACGCAGAAAAAAAGCATGGAAAGCTCATGTACGTGACTATTTAGGAAAACATAGTGTATGTACGCAGCTTGTAGAGAGACAACTCGTGTATATACATGAATCTCAGGCCAAAAAGCACGTATATGTTTCAAAACACAAGGCTAGGCAGGGAAGAAGGCTGAAAACTTAGACCCAGAGTGAAATAAAAACTATCAAGCAGTGATACAACAAGAAACAAAAAGGAATGAGAGAAATGTAAGGAGAAAAAGTACTCCAAACCCTAAGAAAGAAGGTAATCTCTAGTATGGTCGCCAATTCTGTTATGAGGGAAAAAATCTCTATGGATATGGTAAACCACAATAGACAGATATGACTACAAAAATCAAATCTATCCCAAAAACATGCTATATAAACCAATATGAAAACAAAATAAGAAAGAGGCCTACCTCGTCCAGATGTTCGATAAAGTCCACCATTGAGCACTTTGACACAAAGATTTATTCCTGCAACTAGTTCTCAACAAACAAGCAAAGAAAGCATATGGTGATAGTATAAAAGGTTATCACATTAGATAGAATAATCCATTAATATACATAACAAATACTCTCATGGATAATAACTCATATATTTGCAAGATATCAATTGGATGAGAAAGGAGTATTTCTATTAATAAATGATCAACAGAAGTGAAAACATTACAGACTTTCATGTCGGCACGGTTTGGAAACGAGAAACCAAGTTCCTTCCAGTTGGGCCTCCACCACTTCAATCCTCCACCAAAGGCAATCTCATAGAAGAGATACAATCAGGGTCTCAATCAATAAGGAAAGAGCTTGGGGGATGAACACTGTGTTCATACTTAAAGGACAAAGGGATGCAGACCCATTATGAAGTATGTAATTTCTCCAGAGTAACTTTTCTCTCAAAGTTGAATTCTTTCTCCTCTTTTCCATAGCTCGTAATTGACCCATTTATAGCCTTCAAATGGAACTAAAGGGTCAAGTCATAACATTTCCAGTATATGGAAGACCAAGGATTAGAGATCTCCTTTCGTGACATGGAAACCCAACATTTCATTTTCATTTTTTGGCACAAATCCTGATGTACGCGGGCTCTAGTGGAGAATCTTGTGTATATGCATCCTGTATAGTAGGCAAGGTGTGTACATGTGGAAAAATATGTATTTTGAGATCTGTATTTATCAAACAAAGATGATAAGTCTGCATAGGGAAATGGAAAAAGGCCTTCTGTGCAATATTGCATAGGGTGAGGAAAATCTTTCTATAACAAAGGTGCATATAAATATTACCAAAAATAGAGAAATAAATTAATACATTATTTCTATTAATGAAATAAATGTACAAATACTATAAAAATACAGAGTGAAATACTCACTATAGATGTGACAGATATGATAATTCGCAAGAATATCAGTACAATGAGGCTCTGAAGGCCTTTTTATAATAAACATGAATGAAAAAACCCAAAACATCCAAAAACCTAACCCTAAGATATGAAGCACCAAAAGTCATTTGGGCCCCGTTGGGGTAAGTTAGTACATCAACTTCCGATAGTCATAACTTTTACATATGATCTCCTTTTTAGGCCCGTGATAGCCTGTTGGAAAGGTATTTTCTATAAATACACATTATATTTTCAAACTTTGACTCCGTCTATAGTTTGACTATGGAAAGCCAAGAAAACATTCTTTAGGGATCCAAAATGGCCCTGGAAGTATAGAAATATGTACGTACATGAAAAATTCCAAAACAAGCTAGTTGGAATAGGTGGGTGACCACCATTATCAAATTGGATTTTGTGTAGGACTTCAGAACAACCCCGAAAGTGAAAAACCCGCAATTAAAAATAAATGTCCCCATTACAGAGAAACATGTTGAACTGAAAACTGTCAAGATGAGCTAGTTGGAATTTGGAATAGGTGGGTGGCCACCAATATCCACCTGGATCATAATAGGAATATCAGAGGTTCTAACAAACATACTTTTCACGAATGATTTCTACTATTCGTTTTTTGATAGAAAAGGGAAGTTCAATGTTTTAAGAATATTTTGTAGATTTACAATAAATCAATAGGCATGGAAATAAATGAGAATAATTTGACAATTTATACCTAAATGGTTTGGTATGTATTTAATATTTGTGTATTGGAGAATTATTTCCTTTTCAACACATAAACATGTCAAAAGGGGTTAAATATATATCAACAACAACTTGAATGGTATCTCTCACTATAAGTCACTTTTTTTCTTCTTATGAAGATATCAAACCAAGGATTTTTCTACTCTAATATAATTTATGCATGTACATTACTGAATGCCTGATATGCTTTACTCTGGATACTAAAGGAAATCACAATGTAATTTTCAAATGTAATATCATTCTCTTGAGAGGTTATTTTTCCAGTATAATGTGAGAGAGACATGAGGGATATGTATAATTCCTTCCATACTCAACATTGATCTATCACATGAAATTTAAAAATATTAATAACAAAAACAACCTTAAGTAAAATATTTGTATATCAACTTTATACACATACACACACACATAAATCTATATCTATATATTACAATTTAAAGTAAAACAATATTATGGTTAAAATATTTCAATGGTGTTCTTTCGAGTATGAAGGAGATGCATAATTTCTTTCATGCTCAAAATGGAGTTGATAATGGCATATGGTTCTCTCTCTCTCTCTCTCATCTGAAAATGAAAATACTTGAGTCTCTTTAAAATTACAAGTGAAATTTGTATGTGCTTGGGTAATAGGATCAAGTTACAAATAAATAAAACTTAATGAATTTTTACTTAATAATGAGAAGCATAAATAGACATAACAACCATCAAATTAAACACATTATCACAACAAAATGATAAAGGATTTCACCCCACTCTTGGGCTACATATCCTAGTCTAGCTTCCAATGGATCATTTTCATTAATGCTCAAAATGTCAAAATCGGTACTTTACAATGCTAAGAAATAAAAATATATGGCATCGGTGGCTCTGGAACGTCCAAAAACCCCTATATGGGCTCTTCTTGCACCTTGTTTGGCCAAAAACTGAGTTGGAATTCCTTCTCGAAAGTTTTCCCAATACTTTGTTGTCTCTACTCCTCCAAAACACACCTGTGTGAACTGAACCTAGATTATGGGCATTTCTTGTGCCTAAACCCAAAACCCATGTGCATCCTACAAAATATGGCATTATGTCGAATAGTTAGGCATCTAACACCTTTTCCGGTGAAGGTGTTGATCGGATGGGCACCATATGGACACGTTCTAACGCAAAATCCAGATTTGTTTGAACCTCTCGCGCAAATGGTGGTCGTGTGGCAATGTGCAACTAAGGGATTAACCCTATGGAACCCTTGTGCCTTCTGCACATATTGTGTATGGTTTTTAAAGTGAAATCATGAGAAAGGTTGGGGCTAGGCCCTGACCCTTCCCCCGAGTGACCAAACCATTGTTCAAACTTAAAAATTTATGCGAAGGTATATGGGTAATAACTATATGGCAGGGGTGTTGGTATCCCAACTTGCACCAACACCTTTCCACTTGCCCCAACTGTCGTGGGTTTGACCCCCGCGGGATCCAACTTAAATTTTACACTATGAAGGGGTGCAACATGGCATCCCATGTTTGGGCCATGTGGCACCATACCATTAGCCCATCACCATGACATGTGTCAAATCCAGATAGGTCCACTTCACATGCTAATAACCTGCCATGTCACCACTTTCCATGTGTCAGTACGGTCACATGCCATGTGTCAGTACGGTCACCTACCACATCACCAGTATGGCCCTACCACATCATCTGTACGACCCTACCACATCAACAACATGGCCTTTCCACGTCAGACTGTACAAACTATACAATCATTAAAAAATTTGGATCTTTTGAGAAGCAGACATAACACGATATCTCTCAAATATAACTTCCATTTGAACTCTTTCAAGTTGCATTGGTATCATGAGGATGAGGCCTACAGACGAGTCTATTTTGAAGCAATTACGAGCACTTTTATTTTTGAGCATATTTTGATCCCCTGGATCACTCCTCCCCATTGGGAAGATTTGGACCTCCAAAAGACTACTTTCAATCTATCTAAAGATGAGGGTATAGTTACCTCACCTTTCCAACCTCAATCCATTTGTCCTTGCTTGAATTTGTGCCTTTAAGACCAACTCGAAGGTATTCCACATTCCCTCGTTTTGAAGTTCTCATCCTCCTGTCAAGGATTGTATCTTCATGCAGTTCTAAAAGATATTCTGGCGAGAAATCATCTATAGAAGGAATATGAACATTATATTCTTGATCATCAATGAAAGGAGTCTCATACAATCTCAAATTCTCAACATTGACAACTGCGTACATTTGCATATAAGGAGGAAAACCCAAACATAAGGCATTTTTACCAATCTTTTCAAGAATCTTGAAAGGTCCATATCTAATTGGTTTCAGTTTTTTACCTTCTCCTTTAAGGATCTCTTTTCTAATGTAAATCCAAACTTCATATCGAACTTGGGTACTGTGATCAAAACAATCCTTGTCATGTCTTTTCTTGTACTTGGATTAGCTCTTTTCCAACTATTCTTGTACCATTTGATTCACCAACTAAATTTGTTCAATGAACTTCTTTGCTCTATCAATTTCATATTGATCATCAATAGCAATATCTTTCCCGAAGATAAAATCTAAAGGATATTTTGGTAAATAACCAAAACATGCCTCAAATGGAGATGTTTGAGTTCAAGAGTATTCAGCCCGGTTGTAAGCATGCTGAATGTAGTGTAGGTACTCATATGAAATCTTAGGATGCTTGTTGTAATAACCACGAAGACAATGTACTACTGGTCTATTCACTACTTTTTTTTTACCATTGGTTTGTGGATGAAAAGATGTTCTTTTTTTCATCTTGGTGTCCATGAGTGCCCATAATCTTGACCAAAAGTTCCCAATAAATTGAGAATCTCTATCAGAAATAATAGATTTGGGAAACCCAAAATGTACCCAAACATGCTGAAAGAACATTTGTGTTGTTTGTTCAGCTATAACTTGCTTCTTACAAGGCATCAAATTACACATTTTTCTGAAATGGTCAACCACAACATAAAGATAATCATCATTCTTTTTAGACATAGGTAGACCTCCTACAAATTCCATGGAAATGCTTTCCCAAGGATGAGAAGGAACCAAAAGTGGAGTATACAAACCCAACTTTGTATTGCTAGGATTGCTTGTAGCACATAAAGAACATCCTCTTACATATCTTGAAACACTTTCATTCATTTTAGGCCAATAGCAATACCTTTGCAAATTAGCCACTGTTTTGCCTACATAAAAGTGACCAGCAATAAGAGAAGAATGAGCTTCCCTTATGATGTTGAATGTTTCACCCCGTGGAATACATATCATGCCAATATGATACAAAATATTATCATGCACATGGTAATCCAATTCCTCAACTTGGTTAGAATGACACAAATTTACATAAACCTCTTTAAAATCAACATCTAAAGCATAATATTCAACATAGCTCTCATGCATGGTAGAATTATGCTCAAGAATAATTGAAGCACTAACAATAGGCCTAGAAATCATATCAACAACTTTTTTATAAATTCCTTTCTTATACCTTATAACAAAGTGTAATTGCTGTAGAAAAATCATCCATCTGAAGTGCCTTGCTTGTTGTATCGTAAGTATTGTAATGGTTGATGATCTGTGTGAATGATACTTTATTTTCCCAACAAATAATGTTTCCATTTTTTCACACTTTGCACCAATGAATACAACTCCATATCATAAGTAGAATAGTTAATCACAACACCATTAAAAGTTTCAGAATGAAAACAAATGGGCTTACCAGGTTGCAACAAGACTACTCCCATTGCATAATTACTTGCATCTGTTTGGATCTCAAATGACTATCTCAAATTAGAAAGTCCAAGAACTGGAGTTGAACTAATCTTCTCCTTTAATGCATAAAAAACTTTTTGTTTCTTTCCTCCCCATTAGAAAACTATCTTGATGCTTGTCACTACATGTAATGGAGCTGCATTTCAAGAGAAGTTAGCAATAAAATTTCTCCAATATTGGGATTCTCCCAAAAATGTTCTTACCTCTGTCACATTGTTGGGCTTGGGCCAATCCAAAATGAATTTGACCTTGGAAGGATCATTTTTCATTTCTCCTCCTCCAACAATATGTCCCAAGTAAACAAGCGAGGTCTTTTCAAACTCACATTTAGACATCCTCAAAATTATTTTTTCTTTCTTTAAGACATCCAAAACTTGCTTTACATGCATAACATGCTCTTCATGAGATTTGCTAAAAATCAAAATTTCATCCAAGTAGACATTCACACAATCATAAAGAAAAGGCCTTAAAACATCATTCATGACTCTCATGAATGTAGCAGGCACATTACAAATCCCAAATGGAATTACCATCCACTCAAACAAACCTTTCTTTGTTTTGGAAGTTGTCTTCTGTGTGTCTCCTTCAACAATCCTAATCTGACGATATCCACTTTTCAAATCCAACTTGGTAAAATACTTAGCATCTTTCAATTGATCAAGAAAATCATCAATTCTAGGAAGAGGATAATGATTCTTTACCGTAATCTTGTTCAAGGACTTGGAATCTACACACATGCACCATGTACCATCTTTCTTTAGCACTAAAACAATTGATGACCCACATGGCAATGTGCTTGGCATGATGACCCCTTTGTCAAGAAACTCTTGTTTTTTTTTTTTTTAATTTCAACATTCCCCATGACTGAGATCTTGTACATAGCAATGTTTGGAAGAGGAAAATTTTGGTGCAATTGTATCTCATGTTGGATACCCCATTTTGGAGGTAATCCTTTTTGTTCCTGAAACATCTCATCATATTGGTGAACAACCTCATATAAATCATATTTCAACTTTTTATCACAACCTTGGAAATATTATTTTTCAACATTGTCTTTGGGTTTGATCATCAAGAAGACAAAATTCTTACTAGCATTGACTAATCCCTTCATTTGTCCAACATTTACAAGTGACAAATTCAACTTCTTTGTATGTTCTCTAACAATGTACTCAACTCCAATTTTAAACAAATGATACTTGTTCTCATGACAGTGAAAGATGGCTCTCCTATCATATAAATATGGGTGTCCCAACACAATACCACATATATCCAATGCAATAAAATCAAGCTCTACCTCATCTATAAAGTTTGCAGTGATGTCAAATCTAATTTTACACCTTCTTGTCACATGCAATTTGGCATTGTCACATATCCATCCTAGAAGGTATGGTTTAGGATGTGGAGTAGTTTCCAATTTAAATGTCTTGATAGTGTCTTCATATATGAGGTTTTCTTGAGATACAATATCAAAAAGAGTATCTATCTTGGTATTCTTTGAAATAACCCTTATGTGGAAAATCTCTATTCTTTATTTTTCATGTTGAGTTTCATTGAGGCTACTACTACTTGAAGAACTATTACTTGCAATAGAATCCTTACCTTGAAAGCCCGTGGATGTAATTTTTGTTTCATCACCCGAATCAAAACCTAAATCATGTTGTGTAGTTGCAATATTCTTTGGTTTTCCCTTATGGCTGAACTTTTTGGGTCTCATTTCAGGATGAAGTTTCCAACAATGGTATTCATCATGGCCATCCTTTGAACAATGTTTACATGAGGTTTTCTCTCCCTCTTTCATGATTGAAGAATTATTTCTTCCATTTCCTTTGAATTTCTTCTTTCCCTTGTATCATTTAACAAAAGCCTTCTTATTTCCCTCCTGAGGTTCATTCCTCCCTCTTGCTTCCAAATGAGTTTCCTATACACAAAATTCATCTAGACTTGTAGGGTTAAACACAAGTATTGTGTGCCTCAAGTAGCTATGCAATCCTCCAATATGTTTGAGTAAATTTTCTTGAGAAGATAAATCTATACCCAAAATCAAATCTCTTCTTGTAAATTCCTGAGTGTAGCTTTGCACACTTTTCCCTTTAGCTTGTCTAAAGTGTTTCCAATCCATGATAGATTTATGCATGTATGCTAATGGATAAAATTATCTTTTAAGTGAAAAAATAAAATCATTCCAAGAGGATAAAACTTTACCATGTTTCTTCATGTCCTCTTGAGTTTTTTCTTCCCACCAAATGAGTGATGCACTTTCCAATGTAAGAGAGGAAAGATGAATATTAGTTTCATCATATTTTATTCTTTTTATCCTACAATACACATCAATCTGATGAATCGATTTATCCAATTTCTTAGCATTTACCTCTCCATTGTACATAGGAAATTCAAACTTAATATCAAGTTTAAGAAAAGGAGTTTGTAGAGGAATTTTACCATGTTCTTTTGGAGAATTTGGATGTGGTTGTGAAATGGTAGAAGATGTGGAAGATGGAGGTGTAGGAGGTGGAGTATCAACATTCCCTGCATTTCCTTTTGGAGTTTTATCACCACTATCTTCATTACCCTTTGGAGGGTTTTAGATTTCACCTTGCAACCTTGCATTTCTTTCCTCAAGTAAAACTTTCACCAAGTTTGTCATATCATAGAATTTTTTTCTGAAAGTTTTGTCCTTTGAAGTAATAGTTTCATGACTCTCCTCACGAGCCATACTTGGTGAATATCTCCTTGAATATTGACATGATTTTGTATTTCTCCTTCTTGAAAGTTGATAAATTGGTTCTACAAGTTTACCTTCTCCTCTTGTGAGCTTCAACCTTGTAAGAAACAATAAACAAACACTTGAAAACAATGAAACCTTCAAAAATGTATTCTATGATACCAACTTGATCTGAAAATGAAAAGGACTGAGTGTATTTAAAATTTAAAGTGAAATTTGTATGTGCTTGGGTAATAGGATCAAGTTACAAACACATAAAAAATAATCAGTTTTTACTTAATCATGAGAAGAATAAATAGACATAACAACCATCAAAGTAAACACATTAACACAACAAAATGATAAAAGCGTTCACCCCTCTCTTGGACTACATATCCCGGTCCATCTTCCAATGGATCATTTTCATTAATTCTCAAAGTGTAAAAATCAATGTTTTACAATGCTCATAATGAAAAATAGATGGCTTCAATGGCTCCATAATGTTCAGAAACCCCTACCTGGGCTCTTCTTGCACCTGGTTTGGCCAAAAATTGAGTTGGAATTCCCTCTTGGAATTTTTCCCAATTCTTTGTTGTCTATGCTCCTCCAAAACACACCTGTGTGAGATGAACCTAGCTTTTGGGTGTTTCCTATGCCGAAACCCAATACCCATGTGTATCATGCAAAATGTGGCACTCAATCGAACAATTAGGCAACCAACACCTTTTCCAGTAGAGGTATCGGTCGCATGGGCGCCATATGGCCATGTTCTAGTGCCAAATACAAATCCATTTGAACCTGTCATGCAAATGGTGGTCGTGTGGAATTGTGTGACCAAGGGATTAACCCGATCAAACTCACGCATATTCTGCACATATGGTGTAAGGTTTTAAATTTGAGCTCATGACCAGGGCTGGGGCCAGGCCCTGACCCTTTCCCTACCCAACCAAACCATTATTCAAACTTAAAAATTTGCACGAAGGTATATGCAGGCGGGCTGGTAGCCCGACTTGCGCCAACACCTTGCCACTTTCCCCAGAGGTCATGGGTTCAATCCCCATGGGCCCCAAACTAAATTTTACACTACGGAGGGGTGCCACGTGGCAGCCCATGTTTGGGCCATGTGACACCATACCATTGGTCCATCACCATCACACGTGTTGAACCCGGATAGGTCCACTTCATGTGCCAATCACCTGCCACGTCAGCCTATGCCACGTCACGACTTGCCACGTGTCAGTATGTTCACCTTCGACATCACCAATATGACCCTACCACATTATGAATACAACCCTGCCACGTCAGATTGTACAGATTGTACAGTCAACAAAAAATTTGCCTATTTGTCAAAGTAGAAAAAATGTGATATCTCTCACATACGAAGTTTGTTTGAACTTGTTCAAGCTTCATTGGGATCATGCAGACGAGGCCTATGCACGAGTCTCTTTTGAAGAAATTCTGAGAACTTTGATTTTTGAGCATATT
>JZKD02S1739911.1:1119290-1132067 GCA_000966675.3 Picea glauca | reverse complement strand
AAATTATCCTATCTTTTGAGTCACGGTACCTTCATTTAAAATGGTTTTCATGGGATTCCTCCCATACCTTATTATTTAATGTTTCTAGTACATTTAATTATGACACATGGAAAGTGGAGTTGGCTAGAGCCAGGTGGAAATGGGAAATATTTCTCGCACATATGAAGGATACTGGAGTTGACGAGGTAAAACAATATGAAGTGTGTAAAGTGGGATTCAATGTGGGATGAATTTGGTCATGGGTTTCGTTGGTGATTTGGGATTTAGAGTGGTAGAGGATTTGTAGTGTGTTCCTGTGGAGGGTGTGTTGGTTTGATTCTAGTCTTTTGTAGGTGGTTGTCGTCATTTTCAGCTGGTAGTATTAGAATATTATTCTCCTTCGATGTCGGTTTGTATCTCTAATTTAGCTAGGCCCCTCTTGGTATCTAGGTTTCAATTTCTCATTTTTATTTATGTACGAATTTTCTTTGATACTATCTTACATATTCATAGTGGTGCTTTCCCCGTCATGTTCATTTTCTTCAAAGTTTGAATTGAGGATTTTCTCTTTGGGGATGCATGGTTTGGGGTTCCTAGTTGTGGTTTGTTGCATACTTTAAGTTGGGAAGGTATGGATTCAAATTTATATAAAGTAAATAAAATACTCTATTCACAGAACGACATAATGTAGGTGAATAACATTAATTCCATGCACATCTCTGCAAAGACTCCATACTTGGAGAAATCCAATGGTGTCAATACAACAAATATCATGAACCTTCTCTCAGTTTAAACATATAGATCAATGCTTTGGAGGTAAAATGATAGTATCTCATATTTTTGTTTATTCTACATCACTCAAACTCTCCCTCATTGGCTTGAATTAACGAGGGTATATTGAATTCCCATCATGGAGAAAATTTTGAGGAAGAGATTGAGGGTAAACATCTAGCCTATAGGGATGTTGAAGAAGGTTCCCTCAAACTTGTTGGAGGGAAATAAGTATAGAATATTGAGTCTTATAGAAAATAAATGTTTTTCAAAGTAATTGTATTGTTGGGTCAATTTGTCAATAAAATAACATGTTGAAATGCATGGAATGCTTTATTGGAGAATTATTTAGACTTTGGTTTTTTTACCATAGGAAAATAATCTATCCAAGAGATAAAAAAATTATCTCTATATGACTATAATTTTTTCTTCAACATAGATTCTATACATTAATATATATTTCAATTTTATTTTTATTTTTTCCAAGGAAAACCTTGTGAAAAACAATATGAGTACTTCCCCATGATTCATTGATGGTAAACGAGATAAACTATTGGCCCTTATTATGGGGCCTAACCCGATGGGGTCATCAAGTGAGGCCCAACAATATCAACAATATAGTTGGCTAGGGACTTGACCCTGAGACCTCTTGCATTATAACCATATCACGGATCCGCTCAATATAACTCATCGAGATTTTGTTTTATTATATATATATATATATATATATATATATATATATATATATATATATATATATATATGAATTTAGAGGTGCTTTCTAAAACCTAGTATGAGGAGATGTGTGCATTTTAAAAAATATTAATAAAAAAACAATCTTTTAATGTCCACCATAAATAAATATTTCAATGTCCACTTAAGTAAAATATTTCAATATCAATATTATGTATGTATGTATGTATGTATGTAATTCCTGTACGAAATATAGAAGCTCATTCCTCGATAGATAGACCATGGGATTCAATATTTTTTGGGGATTGGGTGTAGCCTAATATGAAAATAAAAATAAAAATTAGATAATCGAAGAGGAAATGATAATTCAAAGAGAGAAGGTGGTGTCTAAAGACAATGTTACAACACTTAAGAACAACTCATTTTCATCATAACATTATAATGCATATTGGAAATCTTGTACATAACAATGATATTGCAAGGATGATAATGACCCATCAGTTCTGCTATTTATAGATTCAAGATATAACCAAGTTCGTTGAAATTTAGAGGATATTGTAAAAATATAAACATCAATGGTTAGATTTGACTCCGTCAAATCTGCACTTTCAATTCAGCTAGACAAGAATGCTCGACATGATCATCCATGCATCCAAATCATATTTGATTGCTTGGTTGGTCGATCCACCCATTGATTGTCCTTAACTGCTGGTCCTATGCTTGACCAATAGACTTGTCGAATAATCGATCGAATGATGTAGATATCTATTCGATAAACTGAGCGATTGTTTCTAGATGTAGGTTGATTTCTCAACTGAATGATTCTAGGAGAAGTGTGATAAATGATATGAATTTGATGTTCTAACACCCCCCCATTAGCACAAAAATCTTGAGATTCAGAAGGTGAAATTACATCATTAAGACAACTCGTCATAATTGCATCTTCCTAAAGCCCAAGCATTGTATGGATACTGATAAATATAGCTTCAGATAAGGGTTTAATGGAGATATCAACTACCTGATCATCTATTCCGCAACATACAAGAGAGACAATGTTCTCATGAACCAAGTGTCGTGAATATTGAGCATGGAGCTCAACAATATTAATCTTACTATGGGAAACATGATTTTCAACAACTTGAATGCCACTCTGTTTGTCACAGTAGATTGTAATCAATTTTTGAACAAGAAAACCTAGTTCACCCAGAAGTTTACGAATCCAAATTGCCTCTATAGATGCATGAACGACATAATGTTATTATACATATATAGTAAAAAAGGATACAAAATTGTGTTTCTTGCATGAACAAATCAATGATACGGTGATGAAGTGAAACATATAGCTAGAAGAGAAATTCTAGTCACCATTTTCGCTAGCCAGTCGAAGTCGATGAAGTCGACCAATGAATCTGAAATTTGGCAATAATTGATACCAAAATGAGCGGTACCCTTGACACAGTGGAAAATTTAGTTCACTTTTTTCCAGTGGATTTCTTTGGGTGTCCTACATAAACTAAGAAACCATGCTGATAACAAAGGAAATGTCAAGTTGACTATGAATAAGATAAATAAGACTATCAACCAGTTTTCTCTAAAGTGTAGCATCGACTTTGAGAGTCTAAAAACCTTTTTTTTTATATTTCCTACATATCGAAAAATAGTAGCACAGGGCTTGCAGTATTACATCTTAAAATGTTTCAAATGATCCATTACATATTTTGATTGAGAAATAAAAAAAACCATCACATAGTGGTAATGCGTGGAAACCAAAAAAATAATGAAGAGTACCAAGATATTTCATGTCAAATGAGTCATCAATTGTTTCTTCAATATAAGAATGAAATCAATGTTATTGCAAGTAGTGACAAGGTCATCAACATATACAACAAAAATCAAGGTGTTTCCATTAATATGGAGTACATACAATCCATGATCATATTCACAACATTTGATCTTATCATACCAATCTCAAGAAGCTTGATTCAAACTATAAAGAGACTTCTTGAGTTGACATGTTAGAATCTGTCACAAAACTAAGAGGTTGTTCCATGAAAAATTATTCAGATAGCTATCAATGAAGAAAATAACCCTTCACATCCATATAATGGATCTGTCATCCAAATCAAGTAGCAAGGGAAAGAATTAGTTCAATAGAGTTTATAATCACAAAATGGAAAAAGGTCTCAGTGTAGTCGATGCCTTGATTTTGAGAAAATACCTTCGCACCGAAGAAAAAATTATGGTTCTCAAAAACACCTTCATAGGTAAATTCCATCATGTAGACTCATCAACACTTCACAAAATTATTTCCTTATAGTTGGGGAACTAATTCCCATGTGTGATTCTTCGACAAAGAATCTAGTTATATATGCATAGCCTTCTCCCATTCAGGTTGAACTTGGGCTTCCAAGTAGGTAATATGATTATAGGTTTCAAGATGATGAGTCATCAAAGAAACACCACAATGTTTCTTTTAAATTCGAGTTTGTTGCTCAAATGAAATATCACCTCCATTAGGTCCAACAACTTCAACTCTCTTGAAATCTCATTTGGGTAGACAAGAAAGGGTGAAATTTTGTTCACCACAGAATTTTGATCAAAAGTTGAAACATTTTCAATCAATGGAGATGGAGAACCAATTAAAACTTATATCGATGGAATAATCGACTCAGAGTTCTTCAGTCTAGTTGAAATAAGAATAGAGTTCGACTATCCAATCAAAGAACTAAAAAATGGAACATGAGAACCAAAGTCATAAACAACATCAAATTGATCATCCTCTAACAATCGAAAGGAGGAATTCAACAACTTGATGCCACATGAGTTCGCATCAAACTGTACATTATTTCTAATAATTATTTTTCATTTGACAAGATAAAATAGTCAATAGTTATTAGACTCTTCATAGTAGCATATCATTATGCAAGCATGACTCTTTACCTCCAACTTCTTCTTGAGATCATCGAAAATGTGAGCCTATGAAATAGATCCAAACACATGGATGTGGTTGACTAAGGGATTCTTTCCACACTATTTTTAAACACCAGTCATCGAAGGAACAACTTGAGTCGATATGTGATTGAGAAGAGAGTTTTCACAACATAAAACTTCATCCCTAAAGTAAGGAGGAAAATCTTTGTCCTACAGAAGACATATAGCCATTCAATTAATATTTGATTCTTTCATTTTTAAACTCCATTTTGGTGATATGTATAAGGAATTTACTTCTTCCAGTCAATACCAAATTGAACTAGGTATTTCTAAAAAGGTCGATTTACATACCGACAACCGTTTTCATATCTTAGTCACTTGATGGGTCGGCCACAATATTTTTCAGTAAACGCTTTAAATTCTTTGAATTTTTAAAAGACAAGATTCATATTCTTCAAAACATTAACTCAAGTGAAATGAGAGAGATCATCAAGGAAAGTCAATATATACCTTGCACCTACTATGGAAGGTAGATTGATGCAACAAACATCATTTTGAACCAACTCAAGGAGGATTTATTCTCAACATTCTTTTCCATATTCAAAATGTTCTTGATTATGATTTCCAAGAACATATCCTTTACAGACTCCATCCATGGTAAAAATTTAGTTAAACCTCCAACCATATTTTGAGTTTCCATTTACTACATACTTTGAAAATTCAAATGTCTAGGTCATCCATGCAAAGTTAAACTTTGGTAATCAGTGTGAGGAGCAAGAGAATTAGTTTCAGTGTCTAGTTGAATTGTGTCACAAAATTTATACAAAATGTACCTCATATCGAGAAACCATGTGGTGACAATCGACTGACCTTTCCTCAAATCTTGAACGAAGAACCGATCTGGCCAAAACTACAAAATATTACTTGTTTCTATTAACTGAGAAACGAAAAAATAAATTGGCATTGAATTTTGGCACATGATAAACATAAACAATTCCCCCATGTTGACAAAAAAAATCACCATCAACAATAATATCGAGAGAAAAATCATCAGAAACATAAATATTTCTCTCTTCAGCTTCATTCAAGGTGGAAAATGAATAATCCTTGGCTATATGATGACTGCACCCAGAGTGGACTACACATGCAATTGACGTAGATTGAGTCACCAAGGCTTGAGAATTTTCAACTTGGAAGGTGAAATTATTAGCAGATTGGTGAACGATGGACACATCTTGTTCAAGGTATTTAACCTTCAACTCTAAATTGTATCTCTTCTTGTACAAGAACTTCTTCACATGTCTAGTATTTCAATAGTATTGACATGTCTTCTTCTTTCAACTTTGACATGGCACATTTCCCCCCCTTTAGGTTCCTTGTCAAGGCCTCTAGGTCTCTGTATAGGGGTATCAAGCCATCCTCTTTCCTTGTTATTTGAATTTTTCTTCCCCTTGAGCAAGTGGGCTTGATATTTACCACCAAGATTTCCTTTTTCAAGAAATATTTACTGAACAATAATCAAAACACCACAAAAAGATTCAAAAGTGTAATCCCTACCATATACCTTTTTTTCCTTTGAGTTGGTGTATAAAGTTGAAACGTACACATTGAATGGTAGTCTCAAATTCCTTAAGACCAGATCAATGAAATGTCCATCCTTATTTTGGTAATTCATTCTGCATTGTCCCAATTTCAACTATAGTTCCTTCAAATGTGCCAAATAGTCCTCCATTTTATCAAGAGAATGAGGATCAAGAGAGATCAACTCTATCTCCAATTGCATGATGTGCCTTTCATCAAATCTATTGAACAATGAAATTAGCTTCCTCCATACTTGATGAGGGTAGTTGATTCCACTAATGTGAAAATGAATCTCCTGCGAGATATAGGTTGTGATGACCGATACAAACTTGTCATTCTCTCCCTAAATAATGAACTTTATCTAATCATCTATTGGATCTATAATTGGTGTTTTCATATATTACCATAGTCCTTTACTCTTCAGTCAGGTTTTCATGTCTAGTGCCCATACTACATAATTCGATTCATTCAAAATTACAGGACCGATCTTCAAAGCCATCTTTGATATCTAGAAAAAAATTATCTTTTTCCACAAGTTATAGCCTCAAAATCATCTACACGGATTCAATCACACAACATATATCATACTTATCAATATTTGTAAATAGCAGGAGAAGTTTCAAACCATTGGCTCTAATTCCATGTTGGGGATTGGGTGTAACCTGATATGAAACATACAAACAAAACTGTAGATAATTTAAGAGGAAATAATATTTTTAAGTTCGAAGGTGGTGTCTAAAGACATTGTTACCACACTTAAGCACAACCCATTGTGATCAAAATATCATAATGCATATTGGACATATTGTACATAACAACGATATTTCCATGACGATAATGACCCACCGGGTGTGCTATTTATATATTCAATATATAACCAAATTCCTTGAAATGGTAAGTATATTTTCCAAATATAAGTGTCAATGGTTAGAGTTGACTCCATGAAATCCATGATGTCCATTCCGCTTGATGAATATCCTCGAACTAACTGTCCATGCATCCAACTCGTAGTTGATTTATCAACTAGTGGATCCAATGATCGAGTGTCTTCAACTATTGATCAACTCTCTGATTGATATACCTTTCGGCTACTCAACTAACTGATGTAGATATATGGTCAATCACTCGAATGATTTTTTCTAGATGTAGGTTGACGTATTGAACAACTCATTCTAAGGGAAGTGTAATGAATCATCAAAACTTTATGTTCCCACAATATTGAGTGTTTTAACCTATTGCGTGAGGACATGCTCAAAGTTGTTAAAGAAGTTTGGAATGAAAACTTCTCCAACAATGCCTATATATTTTAATTCCACTTTTATTACTTGACTCATCCGAAAAGTGGATTTTCCTAATATTTTGTATGGATTTAGGCCTATCTCCCCATGAAACGGCATTTATAAAATTATCTCGGAGTCCAAGGTCATTGTAGTTAAATGAGGTGTTTTCCACTGAGAAGTAATATCAACGAAGTAGTTCATGTTCCTAAAAGGGAACCAAATGCATGAGGCTATATGATCAACACAAGAGGCACTATATGATCAACACTAAAGGGACTACGCACATTCAAATCCTCACACATGTTGTAAATAATTATAAATTTAGATATTTCTAAGGCATATGATAGGGTCTCATAATTGTACCTTCACCTATTCTTAATTCACATAGGGTTCTAACTTCTTTTTCTCAAGGGGATTATGGGATGTGTGACTATTGCCTCCTTTTCAATATTGATTAATGGATCAACATCAAACAATTTTAAGTCTTCAAGGGGATTAGACAAGGATAACCACTCTTACCCTACTTTTTTCTTTTGGTAGTAGAGGAATTAAGTAGAGTCGTTAATGAAGCGAGGAGAATGAGAAGAATCCAAGGTGAGAGAATAGGAATATATGAGGTAAATGATGTTCTACTATTCCATTTTTGATGAAAAAGGGAGGTTCAATGTTTCAACAAACTTTTATAGCTTTACAATAAATCTAGAAGCGTGGGAATAATTCAGCAATTTATACATAATTGGTTTGGAATGTATTGAATATTTTTGTATTGGAGAATGTTTTCCTTTTCAACCCTTAGACATGTTAGAAGGGGTTAAATTTATGGGCTTTACTCTTAAGCCTAATTTCTATGGAAAGGAATATTGGTAATCCCTACTATGTAAAATAAAAAAACAAATCTAGTTTTTGGTGCAATGTGTGGCCCCCTAGTGGAGGTATATTAATTATGAGAAAGTCAATTCTAGAATCTATTCCTTTCTACTTGCACACCCTAACTGACATACCTAAAGGTATTCTTGAAAAATAAGAATTTTTAATTTTAATTTTGTATTATGAGGGAGAATTCATTACCAAGAAAGAGAAACATTTGGTTAAGTGGTAGAGGATTACAAATACAAAATACCCATGGAGATATGGGATCAAAAACATACATTTTTTTTTAAATCTCTTGCAAAAAAAATTATTATCAAATGTCATGACAAAGGAGAGATAGTGGAAAATAAATCTTGTATGGAAATAAATTACTATGAGAGATATCTTGGGCTAGATTATAAAGGAAATGAAGATCATTGTGAATGTATCCAACCAGTGGAAAGGAAATGAAAATGGCCTTCCAAGTGTTAGGCACTTATCTGGAATGGAGAGCGAGTAGGAGTGGGGGAAGATGAAATAAGGGGTGTGGTAGAGATATAATCCTCTTTGATGAAATTACATAACACCTATATGTAATGATAGATGTACACATAATTTGACTCACAACCCAGATGACAGATCCTTGTGGTCTCAATGTTCAATAAAAGTAGTGAATCTTGGTCTATAAGGATATTTCGCCCAAAGGTGGGATAAAGTTTTAGTAGAACTCGAGACAACACATATAAGAATCCAAGCTTCAAATGGCGTAGGGGACAATTATACCTCTATTGATGAATACTTAAATCTTTTTAGATGAGGACTATATCATGACAAATGGTGGTGCAAGAAGCTTTGGAAAGTTGAGGTCCCTCCCTATTATAAGTTGTTTACTCATATTGAACAATAAAGATTTAACATGGGAATCCCTCCAAAAAATAAATAGAGAAGGTCCAAGAATATGGTTACTTTTCAAGTGTAGTGAGGAAAACACTTCTCATTTTTTCTTGCACTGTAATTTTTCTTAGAATGACTAGGTTGAGGTTGGGGAGCTTTTGGGTATCAAGAACCTTTGTAAATGTGAATCCATAGGACCATGTATTCATGTTTGGTCGAGATAAAAAGATCTAAAGTGCTTCAAGGAAATCTCATTTACAGTTCTATGGGGAATTTGGGTAGCTAGAAACTCTATTTCTTTTAAAGAGAAGATGATGCCTACTCTTTTGTTTGTTTCCTAGGTTAATTTTTTATTTGCATATTATAAGGTTAGTCCCTAGGTTAAACCACAATGAATTCTATTGGAGATACATGTGGACAAGTCTTTGGCTTGGGGATATTTTGATGAGGCTTCTCAAGGCCAAGATTCTAATGATGGTACTAAATTCAATCTATATCTTTGAGAGAAAGAGATTTTAGGTCAAAGGTAACATGGGAAGATGAACAAATAAATAAGTCGAATTCAAGGTCTAATTTGCTACTTACTAAAATATTGTTTGGACAAAGGGATAGATATGCTTTATGTCATGGGTGATTCATATGTACTCATTAATTGGATGAGAGGAAGTCTCCAAGTACAAAATAATTCTCTCCTCCCAGTGACACATCAATTAAATGACATATCTAATCAATTTCTTTGAGTCAAGTATACTCATATTCATAAAGAGCACAACAAGATTGTAAATGAACAACCAACTTAATGGTTTCTTGGAAGAAAGGTAGCCATATAAAATGATTTTTGAACTCCTTTTCAATATGTAATTTCTCACTATATAAGTATTTAATAGATAATATACTTGAGATCAACAAGGTTGTGGATATTCCCCGGATGGGGTGACACGGGGCGCAATGCTGCCACGCGGGAGTGAGCGAGGATGCAGCGTTAATGCATCCACCGTCTCACATCACCTCGGACAATAACTCGGCATGTTTACGCGCAGGTGCATTCAAACAACGAGGCCCCTCGCGCAAGGGAAGGGTACTCGCCACCAGTGCACTATCCGGCAGACTTTAATGGCTACGATGATTGTTTTAGTTATTGCGATTGTTTTTGCATTCGCGCTCATAGTTCAAGTTGCAAGACCAAGTAGCAGGTCGCTTCCAGAGGCCTCGACTCCACGGGCGAACCAGAACAACAACAACCTCTCTCTCGTTCCACTGGAGCAGTGGCCACACTCGGCAACCCCGCCCATCCTCAGCAGCAACTCGACTCCAGTTGAAAGCACTCAGATAATTCACTGGAACCTCACCATGCCCCGAATCAGAGGGAAACCGCGAAGGGGGGTGGCGTGGTACACGACAGAGTCGCGGCGCAAGAGAAAGGAGAACTTTGAGAAATCAATGGCGATGGCCACCAGGAGGTGCAGGAACAGACCACGCACGCCTCCAATGGCGTACGTAGAGGAAGTAATCCCGGAAGGAGGCCTGGAAAGCCCTCCTGAGCATACCTTGTTCATGGTACCGGAAAATTGGAATCCAAGCTCGAACTTTGGCTCGGATAGCAAACCACAGCCGACAAGCAGCACGCTCGACCCTCATGCCACCAGTGCAGAGAAGCCTTACTCCCCCTGCTATGTGGAAGAAGAGGTTCCTCCCGAACCCACCAAGGAAGCGGAGGGGCACAAGACGCAGGAAGCAAAAGCGGCCACCAGCGAGGAGTTTATGGACAACCATCGCCCGGAACAACCACCTTCAGTTGACTGGGGATACCTCAATCTCGTCTTTGAGATGAGAAATATGCTGGAAGATCAGATCTTCCGCCTCGCGCGAATGGATCAACGACTTGACATGTTCTTTGCGGCACATTCCAGAACTCCGCCAAAGAAACAATGTCTGACTTGCACGCGAGCTTACTCATTCCCAACAAGATGGAGGCATTCTGTGGACGAGGACAAGCATCCCGGTTCAGAGGTTACCTAATGTTCAGAATTATACTTTCCTTTTGGTTTTGTTATTATAATTTATGCCTTACAATAGCTAGCTATCAGTATGTCTTAGCTCTAGGTAGGCGAATCAGTTCCATGCTTGTGACTGTTAGTCCTGGTTTCCTTCGGGCAAGATGTAGCAGTGTCAATTTTGTTAATTTTGCTAAATCTGCAAACTGGGTGACACATGGACAAGGATGCCCAGCTGTCCCGGTTTCCCACGGGACAACTGACATCACTAACAGCTATGTATTCTGTTTATGGTAATATAATAGGCTCCAAACTTTTTTACTTAAAAAAAAACAAGGTTGTGGATATATGTGGATTTATAGTGAAATATTACTCAGTGAATTTTGTACTTTTGTTTAACTCAACAACCTTTTTCTTTTCTTTATATATATATATAATAATGAAAATTAAACAATTTGGTATGATTTATTATGCCTAAAAGCATCTATCACTTGAGAAAAGGAAATACGGAAATAAAAATAATTTACACTCGTTATAAATACATATTTATATATATCATTCATTTGAATTTAGTTAAAGTATTTGAAAAGAATAATTATAATCATTATCCTTTTTCACTTATATTACAAAAGTTCAAGAGTTTACGTTCAATATAATATAATAATAATGACCAATTATATCCATGTTTTAATATCACGATGACAAAGTAAAATCAAAATAATTGGGAGGTCGAGAATCTATGGTTAGTATGATCACATCAATCTCATTTATTTCAGCTCTGTCGGTTGTTGTAGTGGATGACAAAAAAACTTAAAATACAGATGATCAGTCATAAACCTCTCTCGGCTTTAGTTCAAAGATGAAAAAACAAATGAGCTGTGCCACCCAAACAATGGAGGATGTCTTCGGAGAATTGAAGAAGGAGACCATTTCATATAATGAAAAACAGGAAGATTCGAGAAAGGAATAATATATATAAGAAGACTAGCCATAAACGCAAGTTGCAACTATTATAATGAGGAACATGCGGCTGCATAAAAAAACTGGAAAAAGTATCGAGTTATTAAGAAGACTATTATCCATAATGAAAAAACAAAAAACAAGAAGAATCTATTCCTTTACAGGAACAACGGCCGGCTGAATAAAAGCTGGAAGATTGAATAAAAGCTGGAAGATTATATATGTATATAAAAAATTGAGATTGATACAATAAGTTCATTAAAAAAAAATGATCTACTGGATTATTCGTAATTCACAGCATCTTCTCAAATAACTAAATGAGTATCCTCGAGGAATCCGTGAGCCTGAATCATGAGAAGACGACCCATCGTTCAACCGTCTCGGGCTCTCGATTTAGTGCGCTGACTACCAATGGGCCGCTGACCTGTTAAACGAACTACAACCTGACGATTGAGGATGATTGCAACGATCTCTAAATTTGAGATGGATATGACGTCCGTTACCGTTGGAGTGTTAACAAACGTTCCTGAATTCTTTTTGACCGTTGGTTTTGCAGATAAAGTGTCAATTTTAACGATGAACTTTCCAACCAATAAAATTCACCAGTTTTAATAAAGAGAGCCAAAAAAAAATAAAATTAAAAATTAGAAGTTATTTTTATCAGAGATTCCTACAAATTTTAAAATAATTTTTTTAATATCATATCTATTTTAAAATGTTATTTTTAATATTCTTGTGATATGTAAAAAAAAATTCATTTTTATTTTATTAGAGATATTTTTTTTAATATCATATTTTTTATTAATTTTTTTAATATCATAATTTTTATGCATTTTTTTTTTCAT
>JZKD02S1739911.1:1096870-1119076 GCA_000966675.3 Picea glauca | reverse complement strand
TATATATATATATATAAAAGTTTTAAAACCCCATATATATATATATATATAAGTTTTAAAGTGCAAAAGGAAGGGTTTATAACTCTCTAGATTTGATTTTTCTAAATACTTAATATAATTAAAATTAAGATAAATTTATGCTGGTTTATCTACATTCAATTCTTTTTAATCAAAAAATTTAAAATCATTATTATTTTTTTAATAAATTTTCAAAACTCATATGAAATTCTTAATAATTAAGAATGTGTTTAGTTCAACAAAGATACATATTGCAAAAAAATTAACAAGTTGTCAATTTACTACTAGCACAGGGGCAAACTCGCGGTCTGAACAGTTGAAGAATTCCAAAAGTTAATTATTTAAACGTGGCAATCATATGATGTCACGGTAATTTCTTAATATGATTAGGTAAATGTTAAAAAGTAAACATGTTAACATATGCTTTTATAAATGCAAGGATGTTATCAACAATAAATCTGACTCATTGATTTTGCAGGACTATTAAGATTATAATTTAAGATTAAAAGATCATTAATTGTGCCCATCTTCAATAGGTATAAGCCTTTTGGCGTAAATAGTAAAGAAATATAAATATAATATAATGAAATAACTATTATGACATTTCTGGCTATTCATATACTATTTGTTTAACTTCCGACATTATAAATATTCATCATTATTTTCAAATAAAGCCTTATTTTGTTACTTCATTGTTGCATTCTTGTAATTATAATTATTTTTTTTATCTTATTTTTTATATCATAAATTTTTATCATGGTTTGAAATGAGTTTTAAGCCTTATTTTGTTACTTCATTGTTGCATTCTTGTAATTATAATTATTTTTTTTATCTTATATTTTATATCATAAATTTTTATCATGGTTTGAAATGAGTTTTAGAAGCTATTCATTAGCTTGGATTCCCAAAGGTATTTTATATAAATTTATGAGGATTTGCTTCAAATTCTTTTGGGAATGACAAAGGACCAACATGTAATGCCATGGTTGAATTGGTTTCAAGAATTCTTGGAGGGTGGGGATTACAAAACATATTTATTTTATCGAAAAAGTTAGTTGCAAAAGTTAGTTGGCGATTGACCAAGTGAGAAAATCTATGAACTAAGGTGGTCATTCAAAGTATATTCTTCCACAGACGATAGAAGAATGGATCAGGAGCTCGACTAAAAGAATACCAAATTGTATAATTATATGGAAAGCTCTCTTAAAATCCTTTACAGTCATTGGACATGGCCTAGCATGGAAATTAGGAAGAGGTAACAAATTCAGAGTGGGATAAGATACATGGCCTCAAAGTGGGAATAATCTTATTCTACGAGAGGAGTTGGTTGAACAACTAAACTCAATTGGATTTTATTATATCTCTCAAAATGTTGATCACGACCACACTTCTATATGGTCCCAAGAATGGAAAGAAGTTGAAGAAATCAAGTTGGGGGAATAATTCTCTTATGTTTGGGATATTTACACAAGGTATTTAATGGAAGCACATATACTAATAACAAAAAGGGATGATGAGTTGGTTTGGAAAAATTCCCCACATGAGGTTTATACCTCAAAACTAGGATATTCACAACTTATCATAGATCTCCACCAGAGAAAGACCATTTGGTGGTGGAAGGGTCTATGGAAGTTAAAACTCTATCTAAAAGATTGAATTTGTATGTGGTGCTTGCTGAAGAAAAAAATCCCCACCTGGGATAGAATGAAATGTCGAAAGGTGGAGGGACTAGGATGGTTTGCATTATTCAAAGTCGATGAGGGATCTGGATTACATCTCTTTATTTCATGTCCTTTTGTTAAGCAAAATTTTGAGGAATTCTCTTGTGCATTAAAAAAAATTTGTATGTGGCAAGGTCAATTGGTTGAAGAGTCTTGGAAGGAATGGCTCTCATAGCTCGTAAATAAGAACATAAAATCTCTCCCTCTTATTATGATCTGGGGTGCCTAGCTAGCTAGAAATTTAGAAGTCTTCAAAGATAAAACCACCCTTTTGGAACTCACTTCTATACATAGACTTATAATTTTATCTCACTTTCCCCAAGATAAAGACTATAGTGTTGCACGAAACATTCAGGAAGAACAAGTTTCTTTCTCCAGGCCCTGTGCTTTTTTTTATGAAGCCTCTCAAAACATTAATACAATCTGTGGTGGGGGAGCGGTACTATACTTGACACAAAATCTCTCTTTAAGGATTAAAATGGGGCTAAGCCATGGATCAAACAATTATGTAGAACTCTTGGCTCTAAAATTGATACTAATATTTGCGAAAGAAAAATATGTTTCCTCTCTTCACATATTTGGTGACTCTATCCTTATTATAAATTAGATGAGAAAGACTCAACAATACCACGATATACTATTATCTCCTTTACTTATGAAATATTCATAATTTTGGAAACATTTGATTCTTTTTCTATCCAACATGTATACAATGAATGCAATAAAATGTAAATATTCTCTCTAAAGAAGTCTTGTCGATGGATTTTGGGACATGGATGATTATAGAATCCAATGAAGGATCATAGCATACCTTTTTTCCATAGAACTTTTATAGACCCTCCATGATGTTTGGAGAATCCATATTAACTATCATTTTTTATATTTTTTGATAAATTTTGTATATGTTAGGTTGGAGAAATATTTTCTTTGTGTCCATTACTCTTTAATTTTATGGATAAACTATGTAAAACTTGTATATATTAAATGATGAAACTTTGGATTGAAAATAGAGGAACTAAATCTATTCCCCTAGGGGATGGTTTTGTGGCTACTTTTTCAATGTTTGCCAATTTTTTTGTGATGTCTTATGGTGGTATTTTCCTTTTTTTTTTACTTGCCTTTTTGAGAGCAAGGTTGGTGTAGAGTTTCTCTTTGGGGAACACGCTGATTATGCTTCATCTCTGAAAAAAAATACATGTGAAAATGTATTCTACATTTCTTTTTTCAACGAAATTAAATTTAGGTTTTTTTCTTCACATTTGTTTTTCTTATCATGGTTTGTAAATAAAACTTCATTGATGCTTGATAAATGTATCTTACCCTAAACTCATATCAATTCTAAATCTATTAAATTACATATTTATTATATTTAGACTTTTAATTTATTGATATTTTAAAACGATATATTAATTTATTGATATTTTAAAATTATATAAAATATCAACTTAGTCAAATCTGTTTTTTATATTAAAGTTTGAAGAAACTTATACCATAATATAATATATGTAATTAAATAATTAACCAATTTAAAAACATTATTTGTAGTTATTAATATTATTCTATAATTTCGTTTAACTTTTATGATTGAGAAAAATGATTATTATCCTCCCCACATGTTATGATAAGTAATATATTGTTGATACCACATATATCATATATAAATCACATAGATTTAGAAATATTCTTTATATTTTTGGTTTCGTGAATGCGTATTCCATTTAAAAAAAACATAAAAACGTAATGTAATACAAAAATTATTTTATAAATTTCAATACAATATAATTTTATTGCTTAGTTTATATTACGGTATCTTGTATTTATATTGAAAATATAGTTTCCATTACTTAATTTTACTAACTTAAATATTACAAATAATAATCGATTTCTCATTAAAAAGTTAAACAAATTATAAAGAATTTAGAAACTTCAAATTCGTACAATACAAATTTGTATTCGTATTTATATTAAAAATGTAATTTTAAAAAATTGATTTTTTTTTTTTTTTTTTAATTTTAAATTTTATAATATATATATATATATATATATATATATATATATATATATAAAAGAAATATATATGTCATATTTATTTTTTAATTTTAAATTGATAAAAATAAATGTAAAGGAATGAGGAACATCCAATATAAATATCCATATTTTATGTTTAAAACTAGCATAGATTCATCTTAAATCCAAATTTATTATTTTAGTCCGGAATCTATGAAACCTTGAGAGAGATCGAATCTCTTGACTGAAAATCTTTTTAGACACTTAATAGATCAGGGGTTATGGATCTATGCTTGTGGTACTATATAAGTTTTTTGATTGATTAATTGAGCATTTGTTGTTTATAAGTGTTTATTTATTTATATATTTATTTATTTTTTATTATTTATGATTTATTTTTTGTTTGTTAATTTGTGCGGGACCTGTTGGCTACGCGATTAACCTGTGGCTTGAGAAACCACGACTCAGGGGCATCTAAGCCATCAAAATCACCCGGGGATCGCACCCGGCCTAAGCCACACCAACCCTTAACATGGTTGGATTTTTTGTCCCCGCACGTTTCGAACCGGTGACTTTAACAACACGGAGTGGCTTAACAACACACTCTGTCATCGACTGTCCTACACCTCGGGGACTTATTTATGATTATTTTATTATTATCTTAATATTAATTTATTATTTTGTGGATTTTTTACTATTATTTGAATAGTTTATGTTTGATCTAGGTGGATATCGGTGGCCACCCACCTTTTCTAACTGGCTCAAAACGATTTTCTGACAGTTTCGGTAATTTACTATTTTTAGTAGTTTTTCGGGTCCTGAAACTTCTGGAGCCGTTTTGAGGCCCTAAACGACGTTTTTTGGGAAAACAGAGAACAACATGATAGTTTCGTTGTTATTTCCCCCAAAATGATTCTCCTCGAAGATACCTTTCCAACAACCTATCATGCGCCTAAAATGGAGATCATATGCAAAAGTTATGAGCCCGGGAAGTTGATGTACTAACTTACCCAAATGAGGCCCACATGAATTTTGGCACTTCATCTCCTAGGGTTAGGTTTTTGGATGTCTAGGGTTTTTGGAATTCTTGTTTATTGTAAAAAGGCCTTCAGAACCTTATTGTAATCATTTTCTTGTGAATGAGCACAACCGTCACATCTCTTCTCAGAGATAAGCCGCCACTATTCCAACAAACTTGTTTTTCGTTGCGTTTTACAATTTGAGCTTATTTCCTTATTGAATAGAAAACTAGTTTTGTTGTATCTCTATTATTTTGTGTTAAGCACTTGTTAATAATATGTACTCATTTTGTTCTACTCATAAAATCTGGATCAGTGGTATTAGAGCGGTCTGCTCCCTGTCGTCTCAATGCACGTCCCCAACGAGGTTGGAGTACAAAGAGTTTGGTCTCGAGCTTGTTTCTCTTGAGGACAAAATCTCTTGCAAAATCTCTTGCACGCCCAAGTGACCTCCCATGGAAGGAGAAAAGAAAGATGACGGGACAGGAGATCCTTTCAAAATGTTGCTTGAGGAAGCCCTCATGCAAAAGAGGAATGAGATGATGGATAGTTTCATGCAAATCCTTCTGCAACTACCAACATGCAACACATCTTCTTTGAGCGGAGGTGTCGCCCCCTTCAAGGTACAAATAAACTTCGATATTCCTATATTTTAAGGTTATATAGATGCAGATGTTGTGGGAAAGTGGTTGAATCTACTGGAAGGGTATTTTTCTGTCCATAAATTTTCGAATAGAAAAAAAGATTACTTTTGTGCTCCTCAAAGTCACTCCCCATGTCAAAGATTGGTGGGAAACTTTCTGTGAGAAAAAGGAAATAGAGAAACCCTCATTATTTACAGTCATGACCACCTGGGAATCCTTCAGAAATGCTATTAAGGAACAATACTACCCTGTCAGAAGTTATGACGATTTGTATACCAAATGGACCACACTACGGAAAGAAAGAGATCAAGTTGTGCCAGATTTCACAAATATCTTCCATACCTTGTGCACCAAGTTGGGTATCAAATATTTAGAGCAACATCTAGTGCTCAAGTATCGCGGTACTCTGCATAGATACATCCAGACCGAAATGGAATTTCTGGACATCTCATCCTTGTGCGTGGCCTATCGATATGCCGTCAAAATCGAGAAAAAGATCAAACAAAAGACACAACAATTTGGGCCTGGGAACAAAGGATAGAGAAAAGATGGACAGTATTAGGACAAGGAGTCAAAGATGCAAGCAAAGAAGGACACTGGAAATACAAAGAAAGACACCGGGAAGTGGTGCGACTTCCATAAGATCCCTTGGCATAACACTACTGACTTCCCCTCAAAGAAGTCGTTGGTGGCCGAAGTGAAATCCTCTGAATCAGATGCAGGTTCTGACTCTGAGTCAGAACCAGAAAGGGGAAGACAAATCATTGACCCAGAACCCAATGCCACCATTGCCACCACTAAGATCCAGCCTAGTGAACCAGATGAGCCAGAAGATGGAGTGTGCCTCTTCCATTCATAGATGTGGGTAAAAGGAACCCCACTGCACCCCATCATTGATAGTGGTAGAAAGAAGAACTTCATATCAGTAGAGGTCACTAAGCAACTGGCCCTGCCGACAACGCTGCACCCACAACCCTACACCATTGGATGGGATTTCCAAGCAAGTGATCTCCGCGTCAAACGACAGTGTTGACTGTCGTACGACATCAAGCCCTTCAAAGAAGAGGTATTGTGTGATGTTTCTCCTCTCTAATGTTGGGTATGTGTTATATTCTGTGCATGTTTGTTTGTGGGTGCATCAGATTTGACAACTGCATCTGACGATCCCTCGTAGTAGTGCTTTGTTTGTGTCACGTGCACCTGGCGCTTTCCTAGGGGGTTCCTGGGGGAGGGGCAGGTATGCCCCCTCTAGTTACACGCAACATTCGGGAAAGCGCCTTGAAATGTTTTTTTGGGCAGTTTTTTCTATTTTTAGCGAATTTTTCTATTTTTAGAAGAGGAAATGAATGATCCATTGATTAAATTTTGTTTTTCTTAAGAATCTATATGCATTTCTTTACTTCACAGGTTTAAAACTTACATGTGGTATCATAGCTCATTTTTGTCTTTAGAGGGACGCCTTTGCTGTTGAGGGTTTGGCTCAGTCTTGATAGATCAAGTTTATCTTGGGTCTGTGATAAACCTAGGTTTAGTGGGAGCTTTCGCAATGGTGAGTTCTTATAGAATCGAGATAGAGAATTTCAATGGGAAAAACTTTGAGCTATGGAAGCTGAAAATGGAGGACCTTCTTGTAGAAAAAGAACAATGGATCATTGTGGATCCTGGTACATAGCCTATTGGTACGCAGCCTTTTGGCACACAAACGACTGGTACACAACCTACTAGTGCACAAACTACTAGTACAACACCTACTTGTATTTCGAAGGAATATTGGGAGAAGTTGGACAGAAGAGCAAGGAGTATTATTCGACTCTGCCTGGAAAATTCAGTGTTTTTGAATGTCTCAGGAGAATCTACAGCCAAGGAATTATGGGATATGTTGGGGAATTTGTATCAATCAAAGTCCCTAGTAAACAAGTTGTTTCTTTGAAAGAATTTGTATCATCTTAGGATGGAAGATGGAGATTCTGTGATAGAACATCTAAATGCCTTTAATACTCCGGTCAATCAACTTGGCCCTGTTAATATTACGATTGCATAAGAAGATAAGTGTATTACTTTGTTATTTTCTTTTCCAGACTCTTGGAATAATCTAGTTGTAGCAATAGGTAGTACCACTCAATCTACATTGAAGTATGAGGATGTAGTTTCATCCTTGTTACCTGAAGAGATAAGGAGAAAAAGCATGGATGGTCACAACACAGATTCTTTATTTGTAAGAGGGCATACCCAATACAAGAACCCTGGTAAGCCTTCAGGGTGGAGATCTAAATTTACAGGTAGATCTAAGTCTCCAGGAAAATCTTTGAGGAAATGTTGGAAGTGTGGTAAAACAGGGCATTATAAGAAAGATTGCAAGTCTAAGAAGGTTGAAAAACCAAAGGGATCTGATAGTACCTCTTCCACAGAGGCGAAAACCTCCACTAAAGAAGGAGGTGATGTTTAACTTTCATCTACAAGTACACATGAAGACCATGATGTATGGTTGATTACTCGGGTGCATCATACCATATGACTCCTCATAGGGAGTGGTTCTCTAAATATGAAAAATATGATGGTGGTGATGTATTCCTAGGAGATAACTCGACAACAAAAATCATGGGATGTGGAAGGGTTAAGTTGTTGCTAAAATATGGAAGGATTATAACTCTCCCTAGGGTTCTTCACATTCCAAAACTAGCCAGGAGCTTAATATATGTAAGCAAGATGGAAGATGCAGGAGTGGATACTGTATTTGGAAAGGGAAGTTGCAATATGGTACGAGGAGAAATGGTGTTGATGAGGGGAGTTCGGTGTGGAACTATGTACAAGTTGTTGGGAAGCACTTATACTAATGGGTGTGACAGTTCTGTTGTCCCTGAGCAGAGAAATGAAGGAGTCAAGACCAATATCGTCCCAAAATAGAAGACCATGCTGTGGCATCAAAGACTGGGGCATATTGGAGAAAAGGGCCTTCAAACACTACACGGTAAAGGTATGGTTGAAGGTACGTCTAATTGCAATATGGATTTTTCTTTATGTGAACATTGCATATATGGTAAACATAATCTAGTAATATTCCCATCTGGTGCTACAAGAGCAAAGGGGATCTTAGAGTTGATACATAGTGATGTGTTTGGATCTATTCCTATTCCATCCCTAGGTAAATCTGTGTATTATGCTTCATTCATAGATGATTTTTCAAGGAACCCATGGATTTATTTTCTTAGAAAGAAATCTAAGGTATTTGATAAATTTAAAGAGTTTAAGGCTCTGGTAGAAAATCAGACAAAGAAGAAAATAAATGTATTGAGAATAGATAATGGTGGAGAATTCTGCGAAAATGAATTCGAAGAATTATGTAAGAAGTATGGTATAGAAAGGAAGAAGACTACTCCATACACTCCTCAACAGAATGGAGTTGTAGAAAGGATGAACAAGAAACTGATGGAAAAAACAAGGAGCATGCTCAGCGGTGCCGGGTTAGGACAAGAATTTTGGGCAGAGGCAATGAGTACAACATGTTACCTGTTCAATCGATCACCTTCATCAGTGTTGGATGATATACCTCCACACGAGGTATGGTCTGGTAAGAAACCCTCTCTTCAATAGAGTGTTTGGTTGTAATGCTTATGTACATGTTCCAAAGGAAAATAAAAGTAAGTTGGATAAAAAGGCTGAAAAGTGTAGCTTTATTGGTTATAAAGATGGTGTGAAAGGTTATAATCTTTGGAACCCAGAAACCAAGAAAACTATTTACAGTCAAGATGTTGTTTTTAGGGAGGTAAAAGATGTGTCCAAACAAGAATTCCTACCAATGCAAGACGAACCTGAGAAGATAGAGCTTGAGTTAGATGATGAAAAATATGAATCATCTGAAGAAGAGGAAGAAAAAGAAGAAGAGGAACCTCATACCCCAGTATTGAGGAGATTAGTGAGAGATAGAAGGAAACCAGAAAGGTACAGTCCACTTGATTTTTGTTCCATTTTTTCTTTATGTATTACTGACGATGATCTTAGAACTGTCAGGGAAGTAGTGAATTCAGAGGATAGTAAACTCTAGAAGAAGGCCATGGCTGAAGAAATGGATGCCTTGGATAAGAATGAGGCATGGGATATAGTTGAGTTTTCAGCTAGAAGAAAATCTGTTGGTAGAAAATGTTTGTTCAAGAAGAAGTTTAATGTGCAAGGTAAAGTGGAGAAATACAAAGCTCGGTTAGTAGAAAAAGGTTATTCCCAGGTAGAGGGAATTGACTTTGGTAATATTTTTTCTCTTGTTGCTAAGTTAACTTCTATTATATTTCTTTTATCTTTTGTTGTTGTTTTTTATCTTGAAGTGGAACAGATGGATGTGAAGACAACATTCCTACATGGGGATCTGGAAGAAGAAATCTACATGAAGTAGCCAGAAGGATTTGTAGTGAAGGGAAAGAAAGAGCTGGTCTATAAGCTAAAGAAGTCACTATATGGTTTGAAACAATCACCAAGGATGTGGTGCCAAAAGTTTGACACATACATCCTTGGATTGGGATTTGTAAAAGCCATGGTTGATCACTGTGTATATTCCAAGCAGGTTGGTAATCACTTCATTTATGTAGTGTTGTATGTTGATGACATGTTGCTGGTAGGAAATAACATGGATGTTATCAAGGAGGTGAAATCGCAACTATCCTCCAAATTTGACATGAAGGATCTCGGTATTGCTAACTTCATTCTGGGAATGGAGATTAAAAGAGATCATACCAACATGAAACTCTGGTTGAATCAGAGAAAATATGTTGAGATGATATTACAAAGGTTTAATATGCATGGAAGTAAACTGGTCAAGGTTCCTATTCCTATAGGTGTAAGGTTATCTGCAGATCAGTCTCCTAAGACATAGGAAGAAGAAGAGGACATGTCCCATGTTTCGTATGCCAGTGCAGTTGGAAGTTTGATGTATGAAATGGTATGTACTAGACCAGACATTGCACATGCAGTGGGAGTTTTCAGCAAGTATATGTCAAAACCAGGGAAGGTGCATTGGACAACAGTAAAGAGGGTCTTCAGGTATCTTCGTGGCACTACCAGTTATGGATTGTGCTACCAAGGAAGAGCAGGATTGGACAGAGTGGTGGACATACATGGCTTTGTGGATGGAGACTAGGTTGGAGATCTAGATCGTAGAATATCTACAAGTGGACCTATGATATTAACCTATTTGGAGGAGTAATCAGTTGGATGAGCAAAAGATAGGTTTTAGTGGTACTCTCAACTACAAAAGCTAAATACATGGTAGCCACTCATGCAAGAAAGGAAGTAGTATGGTTACAAATATTGTGTTCAGGTATTGGGCTGGTACAACAAGCAGTGAGATTAGATTGTGACATTCAGAGTGAAATCTTCCTGGAAAAGAACCTGGTTGATCATTCCAAGACAAAGCATATTGATGTTCAGTATCACTTTGTGAGAGACATGGTTGAGGAAAAGAAGGTGTTGCTGGAAAAGGTTAACACTTTGAAGAATGTTGCAGATTCATTGACAAAGTCTGTAAGAAAAGAAAATTTATCCTGGTGTAGAGTAACAATGGGCATTGCTGCCCTGGATTGTTGACTATATAATATTGGGACCCCTGGATGCAAAGAAAACAACAAGTGGGAGAATGTTGGGTATGTGTTATATTCTTTTCATGTATGTGTGTGGGCACGCCAGATTCGACAACTGCGTCTAACGATCCCTCGTAGTAGTGCCCTGACTGTGTCATGTGCACCAAGAGCTTTCCCTTGGTTACGCACAACACCCCGATTTTTGGGGGGGGGCGGTTTTTGCTATTTTTAGCAGTTTACTAAAAATAATCCAAGTTTTAGGGATTAGGGTTTTGGTATCTAGGGAATACCTAAAAAAATTGTATATATTGTATAGTGAATTGTGAAATTCGATATAATGAATATAAGAAAGGTTTTCCCGGTTGAGGGTTTCCAGTATAAATCTCTGTGTACTATGTGAATGAGACATTGATTAAATTATGTTTTGCTTAAGAATCTATATGCATTGGTTTACTTCACAGGTTTAAAAATTACATTTAAGTTTGTGATATTCTTTTGGGCCAATCTTATTTATGGAAACGTCATGCTATATATGAGTCTAGGCCTCATAGTGTTATTATTACTTTGAAAATGAAATTGTGTAGGATACTTGAGGTAGTCCCACCTAGTGCTATTTCCTTGATCTATGCTAAGAAATGTAGGAAGGTCATCTCTCAGACGGGAAAGTTTGTCTTCTTTGTGATTCAATCTCAGAATGAGTGAAAGATCACAACCACATCCAGGGTCTCTGTAGCCGACCTCTCCACACAACATAAGCAAGTAGATGAGGTCATGGAAGAATAATGATATATCTTCTCCTCACCTACTAGGGTACCTCTTCACTGCCAGGTCAAGCACCCCATCAATCTCACCCCCGACGCATTGCTTCCTAATGGGCCAGTCTATCATCTCTCTATGTTAGAGAATGGGGAGATCAAGAGACACATCGAAGAACTTCTCCACAAGGGGCATATCCATCTCATCTCATCAGCTTGTGGGAGCCCAATCGTGCTAGTACAGAAGAAAGATGGATCTTGAGGACTCTGTATTGATTACCGGGCTCTGAATAAAATCACATTCAGAAACCAATAGTCGATTCCCTGAATCAATGACCTCCTTGATCAAATCACGAGGACCAAATACTTCAGTAAGATTGATCTGAATTATGGCTACCACCAGGTCCCAATAGAACAGACAGATGTATGGAAGACTGCCTTCAAGTCAAAGGAAGGCCTTTTCGAATGGTTGGTCATGCCCTTTGGTTTGAAAAATTCTCCAGCCACTTTCATGAGGATGATGGACAATATACTGTGACCATTCACCAATACTTTTGTAGTGGTGTACATGGATGAAATTCTCATTTACAAAAAGACTTGGGCCGAACACTTGCAACATATTCAACATGTTCTGCACACCCTACAACAACACAAGCTATACGCCAACTTGGAAAACTGCTCCTTCGGCATGGACAAGATCCATTACCTGGGCTACATCATTGATCAACATGGCATACCTGTGGATCCATCCAAGATCCAATTCATCCATGACTAGCCAGCCCCAAACACACTCACTAAGCTTCGAATATTCTTGGGCCTTGCCAATTTCTACTGTAGTTTCATATTGGGATTCTCCCATATTGCATGGGCCCTCAGCCAAATAACCAGGGTGGTGGTAAGGAGAAATTTGTGTGGGGTCAGTCCCAACAACAAGCGTTCGATGATTTGAAGAACCTCTTGTGCTCAACCCTAGTACTTTCACTACCAGAACTGCAACAACCCTTTCAGATTGAGGTAGATGCTTCAAAATATGTTGTGTGCATTATTCTCACTCAACATGGTGATCCCATGGCCTATCATAGTGAGACACTATCAAATGATGTCTGTAAGTACCCTACTTACGACAAAGAAATGTACTCCATTGTGAAAGCCTGTCGCCAATGGAGACATTACATTCTTGGGAAGGAGAAAGTCATCCACACTGATCATAAGCCACTCCAATTCATGCACACACAAGAAAAATTGTAGAATAATTTCCATCAAAAGTGGTTCATATACTTGCAACAATTCCAGCTCAACATCAAGTATAAAATAAGAATCCCCAATCGTGTCACTGATTGTCTTAGTAGACCACCAGTCGCGACACTCACCATGGTGCTAGACTCTTATGGCCATGAGACCTCTGGATGACCCCAACTCTATGAGACAAACCCAGACTTCGCCACCACCTACCAAATGTTGGGTGCAAACGCAGTTCTTGATAATTTTCATCTTCAGGATGGGTTGTTGTGTCGTCTGGGCCATATTTGTGTTCCATCAAGCGAGTGAGCGAAGAAGATCTGGGAATCCCACTACAATTGGTTGGTACGACACTTTATTGTCGAAAATATAGTGGTGGTGCTACAGGAATATTTCTACTTGCCGAAACTTCGATAGGAGGTGAGCAAGTATATCAGGTCCTACACTACTTGTACTATTGCCAAACCGACCACTAATAAATAGGGTTTGCACACCCCTCTTCTTACTCCTGACATGCCATGGGAATCCATCTCAATGGACTACATGTCGAGCCTCCTGTCCACGAAGCGGAAAAATGACGTTGTTTTTGTGGTTGTTGATCGCTTTTCTAAGACGACAATTCTGGTTGCCTGCAAGAAGATCATCACAACAGAGGCCACTGCTAAGATCTTTTTGAACGAGTCTAGGTAAATTTTTGGAATGCCACAAACCATTGTCTCAAATCGAGAAAGTCGATTTCTTGGCACATACTAGTCAAGCCTCTAGTAACTGCTAGACACCAAGCTCACCAAATCCACGACCTTCCACCCCCAGATATATGTCCAAATTGAGGTCGTAAATCAAATGATTGTTCATATCCTTCACATGTATAATTCCAAGCACCCTCGCACATGGGATGAGAGCCTTCCCTATCTCCAACATAGCTACAACTGAGCCCATGTATTAGGATGAATTTCTAACCTAGGTGGCGCCCTATAATGAAAAACTTAAACCTAACACAATGGGGGCAGATTCATATCCAATTGGAAGGGTTATCATCCATTTAGTGCATCCATAATAGTACTTTTTATTTGAAATGATAAACACAACTGGTTAATCTATTCACAAGGAAAGGAGAATAAAATTTTATAAATGGGAGCAAACGAACGCAATTATAACCAGTTTTGCAATGAGCATAGCCATTGCGATTAAAAGATGGCCATCTGTCAATGTTGTGCGTGCAACTAAGAACGAAGTTCATATCTCCATCAATGATGAATAGGGCTACCATTCCGGTACGTTTCTTGCTGTAAGCAAATCCTTCCAAGGTAAAAGATAAGGATATGTGAAGAACAAAATCCACAGAGCCAAGAAGAAGAAAAGTATATGTGCAGAACGAAATCCACACACAACCAAGGAGAAAGGAACGAATATGTGAAGAATGAAATCCACACAATCCCACAATTGGGCTTTGTGTACACCTCTACAACGAAAGGAAATGTAAATTAATGAAAATTAATGTTTGGAATGGTCCAGCATTATAAAACTGTGTCAATGCAAAGAAAGCTGCTGAGACGCCAAATTCATTTAGCCAATTTAATGAAATATAAATGTTTTTAAATATTTAAAAAACAATACTCAATATAATCTAAAACATTAAAAAAACACAAATCTTTAATCAAAGGACAAATATATATATGGTCAAAAGCATATCGAATTGCTGAACAGGTGCAAGATGAATGTTTTTAAATATTAACAATTAATAATACTTAAGTTAATTTAAAACACTAAAAAACTTTAATCAAAAGGCAAGTAATATATTTTTAAAAGCATATCGAATGTTAGATATTGCTGAGCGCCACAGGTATAATAGTGACTATTACGTGCATTATATCGTCAAATATATATATAAAAAAAAAAATAGTGGTTATCATGTCTATTATATCCTTAAATGTGAAAAAGGAGGAGCATTGATAAACATTATTTTATATTGAGTTCACAAAGACAATTATGTGCAATGTTATTTTAAAAACTTCAGCTATTATAATATAAAAAGAGAAAATCTTACAATTTTAGAAGTTTTAACACTTCCTCGTCATAAACCTATCTATTTATAAAAGGACCTATGAGTTAAATATTCAATTCCTTATCATATAAAGATCAATATGTCAATCACTCTACATTTATCCATTTGTAAAAAGACATATTATGGAGATATTCACATTTGTAAAAAGACATGGAAATATTCACTTCCTTATAACATAAGGATCAACATGTCAATCATTACAACTTTATATATTTGTGAAAGAAGATAATGGAAATATTAAATTTATTATAACATAAGGATTAACATGTTAATCATTACAAATTTAAATAGAGTATATTGAATTAATAAATTATTTAAAATATTATTTTAAAATTAACTTTTTTCTTAAAATTTAATATTTTATAATAAATTGTTTTAAAATTAAAAAAAACAAATTGATAACACTTTATATTCTTTTAAAATGATTATTTTACCTTATTTGCAAATCATGGAGTTTAAAGGATGTAAGCCCTCCCCCAATATTACAATAATCAACCAATAAAAGGGATATGAAAGTGAATCACATTATATGAAATCAATCATGGTTAACTTGATGAAATCATTATGAAGAGAGGAGATCACATTATGTTAATTAATTAAATAATAATTATTTATTAATATGAATATTATTATATGAAGTTGATGAAATGAATAAAATGTACATGCATCTAAATACAAGTAAGAGTGATAAATCTTGTCATTTGAAAAAACCATGGCTTTTCATTATCACATTATAGTAAATATTATAAAATATATAATATTGACACATGAGTATAATAAATTTTTATATTGTATTTCATTATTGGTAATATCACATAAGTATATTACAAATCTCTTCTTGTTAAATTGATTTTTTCCTAAAAGCATAGGTAATGAACAGTGCCTCTGCTATAGAATGATCTATCTTATTGTGACTTTTACCTATTTGATAAGGTTAATGACATAAGGTGATATAATTTATGAGGCCTTGAATAATAACATTGCATAAAAAAGATAACAATCTATCATAAATGTATTCTTTATGGACCTAGATTTTATGATAACTTTCTTGATTCAAGATTCTTTGTTTTTCACTTTGATTTGTATTGGTTTTTGAATAGTTTCATATGTGAGAGAAATATTGAAAATGGTTGATTGGTTTCTTGCATGCTATGATTTCTATAATTTGGATGTAGATATGGTAACCTAATAAGTTTATCCCTCTTAATCATTGAATATGTAGATTTTTCTTGCAATTGGATTTTTTCTTAATCTTAATTTCGAAATACTTTTAGATTGATAAGACTTTATTACTAATGATACTTTGAATTTTTTTGTTACTCAATTCCATTAAATTCCCCTTGTCTTCTAATTTTTTTTTTAATTCACTCATATCAACGGATGTTTCCTTGTTTACTTTCAGGATTGATATGTCCTTACATTTTACTTTTTTTACTTTCATATGTAGGGTTTGATAAGGATTCTTCAAACTTTTTATTTCATTGTTATTGTATTGAAATATCTCCTTAAAATGTCTCTTTGGATGCTTATTAACTTGAGATTCTTAGTCACATTAGATTTGAATTTCTAATCAAATCAATGCTCAACCCTTCACTTTTAAGTCACAAATTATTTTTTGTAATGATTGTAGTTGTTTTTTTTGAACTCTTTGGATTATTATCCCACTCTTCTAATCTAGATGGTATGATATGAACTTCAATTTGGAGGTCTTATTTATCATTTTCAAGATCCTTAATTTGTGTGATCATTTTTTTAATATAATTCTTAAGGAAAAAACTTATTTTTATTTTCCAAAGATAACCTTGAGAACTTATTGATTTATTTTGAGTGGTCCCCAATGTTTCTATCTAGTGTGAAACTAAAATTATGTAAACTTAATTTAAGCATATATCTATAAACTTCAATTGTTATTTGACAATGTAATCATAAATTTTTAATTGAATATTGTTGATTCCATTTTATTTTTGGTTCACAAAGTCATTATATTTGAATATACTTAGCTCTAGAATTAATAATTTTTTTGTCGAGTCAACATTAATGTAGTTTTCCCCATTGCTTCAAAAAATACCAATGTTGATATTCTTCCCTTGAATAGTTTGTTTTATTTTTAGTAAGGGGAAAACACTTTTCACAACACCTTGACAAACTATTCATTCCTTATCATTATCAAAATACATTTTTAACCCTTTCATCAAGAAATTAAGAATAATTTGATATATGTTAATTCATTGAAAATTGTGTAATTTTCATTGAAATTTTACTTACTATTGTGTAATTTTCATTGAAATTTTTCAGGGAAAATTTCAAGGATGTAAATTTATCTTAAAGTGTACAAGCCTTAGTGGATTTTACTTGTCCTTGATATGAAAAATGTAAAATGCTTGGTGATATGTTTGTGAAAATATTCAAATTTCTAAGGATTTTATATAGTTTCTAATATGGCCCAAGCGTAGCATATATGGAGTTAAGTGTACATGTAATGTGTAAATTTATATTTAGTAGTCTCAACCTAATAATAACAATACCTCATGTGCAATGTGTGAAGAGGTGTATATAGCGATCATGTATCCATCATTGCAGACATGCGAATTGTGGTGTATGAATGTATTTGGGTATTTGGAGGAGGTTCACCTATTCTTGAAAGAGTTATTTTGTAACTCATTTCTCTATCTTGGAGTTTTTCTCCATGCTCACATTGGTATACATGGTGTGTACTTAAAGTTTATTATAATATTTTAATCTTGGAACATAACATTTGGTATGAGACAATCAAATATAGGGTTTTTATGCTTCAAATGAGTCATCATGGAATTTTCCTACAAATGTTGTTTTGCAAAGTTTCAGCCTATTAAATTTGTAGAATACTAAGAAAATATAACCAAATATGATTTGTAAAAATTTTAGGCTCCAAGTCATTTTAATTTCAGAGATATATATCATGTGGAATTTAAGGATTTTTGCTAGCCTTGAAATAAACCTCAAACAAGTTATCCTGGGAATTTTGCTATAATTCTGTTTCTTGACATTTCAAAATGAAAGTTTTTTAGAGTAATGAGAGGATTTAGTGAAATATGTTTGGTAAAACATTTTAGGTTTCGTGTCACTTTAATTTGGGAGATAAATCTTGTGGATGTTATATATGTCTACTAGCCCTAAAATCAGTATCAAACTAGTCATTTTGGAAATTTTTCTATAACTTTTGTTTCATGACGTTTTAGACTATCAAATGTTCAACATTTTGAGAAGACACAATGAAGTACTTGTCATAAAAAAATTAGGTTTTGGATCATTTTAATTTCTAAGATATTTGACTATGGGAAGTAGGGGTATTTGACTAGTCCTCAAACTAGCCTCAAACATGCGTTTTTGTTAGAAGTGACATGTTTGAAGGTTGGAAATTGTAAATTGAGTGCCACTAGTTGTATTGGAATGAGTATAGAAAATATTAAAAAATTAAAAACCAGATATTAAATAGTGGACATGTGGCGTTCCATAAAAGTTCTCTTTCTAAAAATGTCCAAGGATCAACAAGGTTTGGGAAAATTACCATAACTTTGACTTGGCTCATAAATTTTTATTGAATCCGGTTGCATTATAGATAAAACATATTAGAGTATTGTAGACCAAAATTTTATTCTCACAAAGATCAAAACTTCATAGATACATTAGAAGGAAGGTCAACCATCAAGAAATTCTCCAAATTAATGTTTGGAAGCTATGTAACTTATAATTGGCATAAATTTTGATTGGAAGATATATTTTTGGTGATTCAAAATTTGTGATAAAGAGGAAAAATCAGAGTATTAGCATTTGTTCACATGTCTCCAAATGGTGCTCCAAAATATAGTTCACCAAATAAACCTCTAGAGAGTTCAACCATTACTAAAGAAGTAAGAGAAATGATTTTGCATGAATTGGACCAATTGAAAAAGACGATGAATGGAAATATGGATAAAATGGAAAATAAGATAGATGAAAATAGCGATAAAAAAATGGAGGAAATACATAAAATTTACGTTGAATTAAAGGAATCAAAAGAAAAAGTCTCAAAATTGGAAAAGGATAATGAGGAACTAAGAAAATGTATTATTAAGAAGGATGATGAGTTTTACAAGATGAAATCCCTTAATGAATAACTAATTAATGAGGTTAAGAACTTAAAGAAAGAAAAGAGTAGAAAATCAAAGTGGGAAAAGTGGGATTCAAGCAAAGAATTGAAAAATAAATATGAATAAATAAGTATATTACGAAACCATAATACAAAACTATTGGATGAGGTTAAGATATTGGAAGAATAAAAGAAATGTTGTCAAAATCATGAAAAAGAGAGGATATAGGATGAAGAAGCTACTGAAATAATTGAAGTAGAAATTTACAATATTGAGGAATCACTGAATACTAATGAGGTAAAATCATAAATGAAATCCAAAATTGAAGAAGGATTTCAGAATTTTATAGACGGGGTCACATTGAAACTTCAAAAGGAGAAAGAACACAATATTCAAGAAAGTCAGAAGAATATATTTGATGAAGTTGAACATAATATAGAGGATGCAAATGCCAAATATCATGGTATTATCTCCAATTCTAGAGTAATAAATGAACAAGCAAAGAGGATAAAGGATTCTTGTATCTAAGAAGAAGATAGATAAAATGGGTGTGCAGAGTGAAGGAAAACCATCAAATATAAAACCATATCGACACCCTCATTGTTGGATTACTAAAAGGGGGGGTGAATCAATAATGAGAAATTCTAGTACTTTTAACCATAGTATATTCCTCAATAATATTCAACAGTTTATCATTAGAGTTCAATATATCATTAGAAGTATAATCATAAACAACATCACATCACAATAGATACACGATACACCTAATTTTTTTACGTGGAAACCCAAATGGGAGAAAACCACATAATGATTTTCTTATATATCAAAGGAATGCATGCATTCAAAGAACCAACTTCCTAATTCTCCATATATAATTGGAAGGATTCTCCAACCCCCTATTCTCAAGATCCAACCTAGAGAAAGCTACAACTCCCTGAACTCTCTAGCTCCAACTAGGAGGCTACAACCCTCTAAGTTATTCGGAAACAATAGGAATGTGGCTACAACCACCTATCATTGCCCTGTCCTACCTCCATAAAGTATAAGTGTAGACCAATTGTCTCTATCACAAACTCTCCCACTGTCACTACCATTGTCTCTATCATTGTAACTTTGTCGCTATCAGTTTCACTCTATCACTATCACTCGGTCTCTGTCACTATAACTTTGTCACTGCCACTGTCATTGTCTCATCATCCTGTGTCTACACATAAACCAACTAACACATGTAACATACCATACATCAATTGTATACCAACATACATACTATCTCATGCATCAAAGATACATCAATAAAGGATAGTGAATCATGAACTATGTGTAACATCTACCATATACCATACCATAAACAATATGAAAATATGCACCATATCATCAATGAAGTATCTTAAAGAACCAATGCATTACCCTCGTGCATATACCACCATAAAACGTGAATATTCCTCAACCATATCAAATTAAATCAAAGATAATAACTATAAGGACCCTGCCATCTATTGAACTAGATATAAGAGTGCTCCTCACTCAAACAAGCTACTGAGATATACCATATCCAAATACCATACCAAATATGCCTCAATCATACACCATATCATGAAAAGAAGTAAAAACAAGGATAAAATCACACCAATACCTCTATAGATGGCATGGAACTCTTAGATGTTCACTTGTAGACTTCCTTCAACATCTACTAAAACCTTCATTAGCTTTTCATAGATACACGACCTTCTCTTCTACATAATGTATATATATGTTCTTCCCTCCACTATAGCTTGCGTACATCTGCGCCCTACTAACCAACAACCCACAAATACATCAAAAAATTGGGTATGTTGCAACCTCGAGACTTTATCCTTCGACCTTCCTTTGCTACATAAAAAATATGTCATCACAACCATAGAAAAATATCACTAGGTCACAAGAATTTAATCAATGAATGAGTGTGTGAGTGTACTTGTGAATGACCCCTTGAGGTGTTTATATAATTTTTCTAGTTAACTCCTCTCCTTAATTTAGGGATTTCTTGTTGCAACCACTTTACCCTTTCACTAAGACTTGTAACCAACTAGGGGCTTCTTGACTAATCTTCGGGGCTTCCAACTGTACAAGGCCATATCTCCCTAACCATGAGGGACCACATGGCATTCCACATCTCACCAGAAACAAGACAACATTTATTATCCATATATGATAGTATTTCATGCAATCAAGATCCTTCTTGTCCATATTACATCATCAACTTCAGGTACCAAAACCACACCGTTAGTACTACTTCAAGGGTTTACATCGATTACAACCAAACTATCAACAATATCCCCCTTTGGCATTGATACCGACACTTAGGCATGACAATACTAATAGCCATGCTCCCCATGTGACAATCGCTCCCCCTGTCTTCATGATGCTCTCTCTCTGTGATGCAGACCCCCTACCTCAACAGGGTCCACTGACCTCTCGGTCTCTAGATCGCTCTCTTACCTGAGACGAAATGGCTCTTTGGGCTTCTGCTGGAACCCTTTGAATGAATCCACATGTCCCTTCTTATCTGGTGACCTCGGGTTATGAACCAAGGCGTAAACAACACACCTTTCACGTTTTGGAGTTTCGAGACTCCTGCATGCGAGCTCTCCCAGGCTCCCTGTCCTTTGAATTACCGAACCCTGAAATAGAGCCTAGCTCCCACTAGATCCTACCTTCACTCTTGACTCATATGACCTCCGCCCCATGACCAGTGACTAACATCCAATCGACTCCCCAGGTTTTCACATTTCGGCGATGTGGAGGGGTTAACTCCTTGTCCCTCCAACTCCCAGTTTCTGAAATGTCAAAACATAATTCTTTCAGGGTTTTGTGATTCGGGGAATTGCGATGTAAGAATTCGTCCTTTCCCTTTTGAATCCTCGGTCCACAAAAAATCAAAACCTGATTCTCTCAGGGTTTCGCGATTCGAAAAATCACGATGCAATCATCCTGCTCCTTTGTCTTTCGAATCCCCAATTTCCGAAATACTGAAGTGTCTTGGCGTTTAATCAATAGCTCAAAATAGCCCCTGAGATCTATGGTCC
>JZKD02S1739911.1:1085456-1096820 GCA_000966675.3 Picea glauca | reverse complement strand
CGTGAAATTTTCTTTAACTCGTCCTCCTTTTTTTTACTCGTAATTTATGACAGTCTTTTATAACATTTATCTTTCCCGTAGTTTAAAGTTCTTCATGATGCAACTTAACCCTCACATGCCCAAAAGGGATTAACGACTTTGGCTTCTCCCTTAGCCTCTGTCCACGCGACCAACACTCTATGACCACGCGCTTAAGGTCAAAGAGTTACCGGCTTTCACGATTCGTGGAAGCATGATGCAAGTGTTCCTACTTTCCCTTTTCGAATCCCCAGTCCAAGAAATGCAGAAAAATCTCCCTCTGAGAGATCAACGGCCCAGGCCCTTCTAGAATCGACGACCACAATCTAACTAGATCGATGGCTCGAAATATTTCGGGCCTTCCCCCGAAACGGTCTTGGTCCTTTCACGAATTATCCTTTCGTGATTTTGGGAGACTCTTCACTCTCGATCTCCCAGTGTCCAAATCCCCAAAATGTGGATCTCTTGACACGCGTCCTCTGAGATGAACGGTCCCAATGCTTTCAAGACTTGATGAGTCCTCCCTCTTCTATTGTTATGAGGATTAAACCTCACGCACCTTCTTATGGATCTGATAGTTATCGGACCTTTGTGCTAGATTTGATGGCCCAGATCTAATCTCCTGTGCTTTGAGAGTTTACTGAACCCGCTGTTATCCTCCGTGAAACTTTTCTTGATCCAATGGTGGTCAATTATCTACGCTAGATCTGACGGTTCATATTTGTTCTCCTGTGCATCTCCCAGGGACTAAACCTCATACACATATATTTGATCCAACGGCTCTCATGCTACTACACTCCAGATCTAAAGGTTGGCGCGTTTTCGTAGTTTCACGTCTCTAGGAATCGAAAGACTCTCCCTCTTATGTTTCCAGGTCCCCTAAATGATGAAAAATTAAAATGCATGCCCCTTACTTTGAGATCAATGGATGTTGATCCTCGCTCCTAGATATGACGGCTTAGATATAATCAACTCCTATGTGTGTTCCCCCTGTCTGCCTGGATGTAGATTCAACGGTCCAGATATTTCCTCCCAGTGCCGATCCAATGACAGTTGTTGTCCCTTAACACTCGACCATGCGACCACTACTCGTGACCATGGTCCACTTTTTGGGATTTCGTAATTCACAATTTCGGGATTCCAGCTGGAAACTATTCTAGGTCTTTCGAACTCCCTGTTCCTGAAATGCCGAAAAGGGCTCAACGAACATTGTCTCCTTTATTTTGTTGCTCTGTGTGCAAAGGCACTGTTCTTCTTGAGCTTCAGTACTTAGAATAAGTCCAGCCTCACACATGCCTCGTGCAACTGAGATTTCATCAATCTTAGGTCCAAAGTATTTCTTGAAAAGAAATGCTTCACACCCTCTTAGCGCTCCTTTTCTCAATCCACACCTTGAAGAGCCTACAGAGTGTTCAGTAACTCTGTTTTTCTTTGAACTCGACAAAGAGTTCTTCTCGTGCACACTTGCACCGACTCAATTCCCGACTGGAAGAGCTTCTACAGAATCTCCAGAGATTCTGTCTCTTCTCTTTGTGCCTTGCCTTGCATCATTTTTCCTCCAAGGTGTTCAACAACCTTGAGGCTCCTCCTTGAGTCTTTGAATCTTTCTGGTGTGCACTCCTTGCACATTCTTTCTGACTCCGCAGATCTCATATGCACACCCCTTGCACTGGCTACAGAACTTCCAATGTTCTGTTGTGCACTCCTTGCACGACCTAAAGAACCCAAATAGAAACCAACAAACTCACAAACATATAGTAAAATATATCTATAGCCTATATCTACAACATACAAGTGACATTCAAATGCATAAACATACACAGACAATTCATGGGCAGGAAAAATTGCTCTTTGTATTAATCTCCAAATGTCTATACAAAATGTGTTTTTTTTCAAAAACTGGACTGCTACAGAGTCTCAGTTCTCTCCCTCAAGATCTCTCTACCTGAGAACTCTCTTATTCTCCCTCTCCACTCTACTCCTCGAGAGACTCATTACAAAAGAGGACTCTCTTGAGCTTATCCTCATCCACCATCTCTGTGATATCGCTATCTCAGAGAGACTCCTACTCCTATGGATACATTACACAAAAGGAAGTCACAGACCTGACTGATCTGGACTTAGCTGTAGGTAACCATTAAAGGAAACCTCAACCACTACCTGTACAAAGGCATGATCTGGTCTCTATCAACCTTACAACATTAATTCAAATTAAAATTTTGGAAAATGAGAGGGTTGCACCTCTCCCTTTCATGAATGCACGTTGGATGTGCTAGCTGGCTGGTGCTTATGCTGAGTTGGAGCGATGCTCCTACATCATACTCCTCGGCTGGAAAAATCATGAGCTCCTGCTCATGGGCTCCTCTTATCCATTCTTGAAATCCACCTAGATCCAAAACTTTCCCTTGGAGTTGTCCATCTTCTCCTCTTCTTCGATGTTGCTGTCGTTGTTGCCCTGCTGCTCTTGTAGGATCCCTTCTTCTTAACTTCTCGTTGCTGGAAGTCTCTGCTGCTGAACTCAACATTAGCCTTCTAATTTCTTCAATTACCTCGTCCAGTTGCTATAGTGGATGGCTCTCCTTATGAAGTCTCCTCAGCTGCACTTCTGTCTCCTCAATGGGTAGATCTTCTCAATCTCCCCTGCTATCTTTATCTCTCTTTGTGGAACTAAGTGGCCACTCTACTGGAGACTCCAGCTTTGTAGTCTCCTCACTGAATTGCTACTCAACTTCTTCCCATGGAAGTTTTGTTGATGCCATTTCTCCTCCTGGCATACTTCCAGCTTCTTCCAACTTCTCCCAGGGATGGTATGCTCCACCACCTTCTTCCAACTTAGCCTGTTGGATGTGCAAGCTTTGCACCATCACCCTCTTCTCTAGGGCTTCCAATTCTTCATAGAGATCAGCAAAATCCATGTTGTGTGCTTCCTCTTGTTCTTCTTCTTCTTTTGCAGCTTCCAGTACTGTAGTGATTTCTTGTCCAACTTCCTGGATAAAACTTTTGAGCCATTATGTTGAATGCTCATCTTCTGCTTCTTGGGAAATTGTCAGTGTCTGCTCCATTTCTTCCTCCATGACAGTTTATGTTGGTTATCCTCCTACTATTGTTGCCTCTGCAACACATGCTCTGGCCTCAACTGGGCTACTTGGTAGGAACACCTCTATTCCTCCAATGATCAGAATTCTCTTATGATTCTCTTATGTCAGCACTCCTTACTTATTTGAACTCTCCTCTGAGTTCATGAAACTTTCAGATAGTCTCATCTCTTTCCCCTTGCCCACCTAAAGGTCTATGAGATTGTCTGATCCCATCTCATTGCCCACTTGGAAATCTGAAATTTCACCACTGCCCCCTTGGCAGTACGCGATACCTTCCACTGATCTCTTTCCATTTCCCACCTGGTAACTTGAAAGTCCACTTCTGCCCACCTGGCAGTTTATGATATCCTCTATTAATCTCATACCATTGCCTACCTAGAAATATGAATTTCCATGGTTGTCCTCTTGACAGTCTATGAGATCCTCTAATGATCTCATTTCATTTCCCACCTGGAAATATGAAAATTCATCTCTGCCCTCCTGGCAGTTTACGAGATCTGAAACCGATCCCTCTTCCTCATCACTGAGGGTTTCTCTGACTTCTGGCTCACAGATGCAAACCACCTCTGTGTCACTGAGGCTTTCAGCATACCTCAACCACTTCCTCAACTCTCATTTCTATTTCTTGGCCAACAACTTTTGAACATGCCATTTGTATTTCTTGTTCAGAGGCCATTCGTACCTCCAGTGTACTTTTGTCTCCTGCTGCATCTTCAATGTCAGTTGTTCCATTCTCGCTCTTATCTCAGCGAGTTCCTTGTCAATCTATGCTTTATTCATCTGCTGGTGGACTCCTTTTCCACCACACTCATGGCCTTCAGTAGCCATTTCCATATTTCACCTGCCCTTGTTACACATGATTTTGGTCATCTTGGTGATATCTTAACAATGGTGTATTCAGGCTCCCAACAAGGACTTTTGGCTTGAGAAAAGTGGCCCTTGTCTCCTTCCAAAAAAATATTTTTAAAGTGAGTTCGTAGGCTGCCTATGGCCTAGGGTGCGAGAAGCACTCATTCTCACAGGACACCTACACTTAGGGTGTGAAATTATCGCAGTTTGCTCCATACACAGGGTGCGAACCTATTTTTAAGCTTGGAAAGGAGAAGAGGTATCGAGGGTTCTAGAAGGGAATCTTCTAGAAAGTGAGTTGGAATTTGTATGGTTGTCATTTTATTAACTTTTCATATTTGATGGGATCATACTCATCCATGTAACCATGTCTCCTTCTCCTATATATTGAAAGGTTTCTCATGGAAAAGGTTAAGAAAGATTGAATGAAGAATTGGTGAAAGAATTGTGTGAAGAACCCTGCTTGGACAGAAGCTTGAAGACTCTAGTTGGTCTATCAAGAGGAATTGGATCTTCTTCATGCAATTATAGAGCAAGTGTGTGTGTTGGAACCAAGGGTCACTGAAAGGAATCTTGTGACATCAAGGCGATCAGGTTGTATCTTCTACTTTCAATTAATATGATACAGCGACATGTCCCTTTCCCATAAAGTCACTCTTACTTTATAGTGTAATTCCTTGATCATATGCATAAGTTGACGTTGAATACATTTTTCTATCTTCACTTTGGTTGGTTTTTGTTGTCTTGGACTTGACCTCATGAGAGCACCGGAGTGAAGCGGGAGCAACAAAGACCTAAGGAAGTGATATAAAGGTATGTCATGTGTTCCTCCCTATTAGCATATTCAATGATTACAACTTAGGGAAAGAGTCATGTCCTATCCCGTTTTGTTCTAGATCTAGGTGGATCTAGGGAGATCTGTTAGTGTCCGCATCGACCGATTAGTCCGATAACAAAATTGGCGACTCCACTAGGGATGCAACCCATTTTTTAGTGGTTTTCGATGTTTTTCCTTTGCCATTTTCTTTTACCTTACCATTTTTTCATCTCTACCAATCTCTGAGTCTTGAGGAGACCCTGACAGACTCTCTAGGTCCTGAGGTTCCTTCAAAAAGTTTGTCTTTTTCCCAAATTTTTCTTAGTTTCAGGCATTCTCGCACTGAACCCTTTTGTAGCCTGCGAGAACCCCTAGAGTTCGCACCCTGATTTTCAGTCCAGTGCGAACCTCTCGCACTCTTCTTGTGGCCAGCTTGTGAGAATGCTCCATTCTTGCACTATACAACACTGCCCGCCTACAAACCCATTTGCAAAATATTTGGATTAAGGTTTTTGTATGCTCAGATGCCTAGACTTGTATGTGTGTCTGAAGAGAACTTCTTGGGCCACTGATTGATTGTTTCTTGACTTCAGATTTTGTGAATGATTAGTCTTCAGTAATCAAAAACTCTTCTTGTTCATTTTTTCTCAACTCTTGTCTCTTGACCTTTTCATAACAAGGATATAATCTCTATTCTTGAAATCCGAGTTCTTGTTTGGTTGGGAGACAGTGATCGGTTTAAAGGTTAGGATTATTTGTCTTTTTCAATTGCTCATTACTTGGGAAATTGTTACTCTCACGCATTTGAAAAGACTAGTCGTGTCTGCTTGTTGGGTTTGTCTTGATTGAAAGATTGGTTTGGGTTTTTTGTATACTTCTTTTCATTAGTTGTTTGTTTTTCTTAGTTCCACCACTGTTGTGTGGTTTCTATTGAAAATTAAAAAACATTTTTCTTTTTTAAAGAAAATTTTTATTTCGAAAATATTGGCATTTGATTTTTGAAATAGAATGAATAGAGAATCGGCATTGGTCATGATTTGTTGATATTGCATTTTCAAATGAAGATTATATCGTAGTTCAAGATTGTTCCAAAAAACTGCTCTTCCCCTCCCGTAAATAGGATTCATCGAAAAAATTGATATTTTTCATTCCTATCTATGCATTGTTGGGTCCGAGTCTCACACAATATCGGTTTCATTTCCGTCTCCTTTGAGTAACAACATCCTTTAATAATATCGCACAAATTTTAAAATTTAACTAGTCACTTTTTTTTAGGACTCTATTACACCAACATTAGCTAGGCTAGAGATTTGGAATAGGCAGAGAGATACACTCTCCAAAGCACAAAACACATAATAGTATCTTGTGGTAAAGAGTGTCAAATTCCATTTGCAACATTTTGTCCTAGGAAGCCCTTCTCACACAAGGGTCAAACCTGAGGTTGCATTGATATTGACAAAGTTACTCACCCTGCTTTGTTGATATCGATGTAGAGATTGCACGTATTACGGGGTTCACTTGAGGGTATACCCACAATGATGAGTGGAAGCCTCTCAAGATGATTTAGGGATAGATACCCTGCCCTTGCGTGTGGATTAGACTTTCGACTATCCCCCCATGCTTTATTGTTTTTGGTGGTAACCTTAGTGGTCGATCTTCTTAGGGTCTTACGCAAGGTGATTGTGAAGAGGCAAGTCTTCACGGTACCTGGAATCGACGTTGGACAAACTCACTCAGGCTCCTTGGAGGGTATACCCACGATTATGTGTGGGATATTGCACCAAGGTGTAAGTTCATTAATCAGGTCGTCAACGTAACTTTTCCACCCTCGCCCAGCCCCTTCTTGTCTCGTGGTCACCACATTGGATTTCATCAACAAGTAGTGACCTCGGAATTAGAAGGTCATGTTTTCTTGGTGTTGTTTCCTAAATTTTTTACTAGCGCATGTTGTTTGTTTACCCAAGTTGATCATAGAATTTTCTTCATAAGTTTTTAACTCATTCACAATTGACCCTCCATGTCATTCATGTAGAATGTAAGGCTTACCCCCAGAAAATCTGGAAGGTTCTCAACCCTTTCCTACCATCTCACCAGAGGGCTCTCCTCAACAAAGTGAAGTCCAAGATGTCACCACTCCACAAGTGGAAAGAATTAGAACTTTTGACTTCACCCCAACTCCGAGAGACATATTGTGCAACTGAATTCTTTCGGAGAACTAGTTGTTCAGTTTTATAAATCACCAACTGGGCCTTTCCTAGGACCTAAGGGTCAAGATCCTTTTTGTTCTACCGACATTTTTAGATGGGACCTCTTTGGCTCAGGAGCAGGCGATGATATCACTGTCTCACCTGAGCTACCCGAAACATCTAATCTAGATGCAATACCATTTACTATTGCTTATTATTTTCCTAGTACAGAAGCCCCACAAGTCAACCACATCATAACTCTCCCTTTACAAATGGTCCATTACATAGATAATAAAAGTCTTCACACCGGGATTACCGCGGCTATCCAAGCCCCCATTGGCACACTTCTTTCTCCCAGAGTCACCCCGACTCTTCCACCCAGATACCGTGCGTTGAATGCCACCTTTCCCATTCCTACGCAAATCACATACGAAACTTCTGGTGGTCCCACTTCTTCTGGGAACTCTCCTCCCAGTTTCATTCTGACACTTCCCCCACCCCCTTTCAGAGGACCTTTTCCATCCTCTATCGGTAATGATGATCCTAGTGGCACCATTCCATCATTCACACCAAATTACGATATTCCTATTGGTGGAAAATTTCACCAAGGAGGCCCAACTCAACCCCCCCTTGCAGGGAAAATCCCAATTGGAACACAACCCCCACTGACCCCACCCTGTGGATAGAAGATACCTCCATCCTTGGCCTAGTATTGGAACCGTCTAATACAACATAATCCTCCATCAACTGGGGGGAAACAACCTCAATCTACATTCGTTATACCCCCTAGCATAGGCCAACCATATCCAGGTATGTCGAATCCTATTTGGGGCTCAAATTCTCCACCCCATGCCCCTGTTCAAGGGTACAACCCCATGAGTTACATTCCTCCACAACAACCATCGAATCTGCTTGGATCCTCACATTATATGCAGAATGCTTATGGTCCCATTGGTTTGCCGACGAGACTCCCTCCTCAAAGCCACCAGTACCCGCATGTGAATAGACAGTTACCTTTCTTAGCCACCTTGGACCTCCCGAATCTGTTGAGAATTTTAAATAATCTGATCTGTCACTCTCCCCAATGGCCTGCCATACCTGCCAAACTACCCTCTGAAATCCCTAAATTCTATGGCAAAGCGGGAGATGACCTGAACAGTCACATAATGAATTTTCACCTTTGGTGCTCATCCAACTCCTTGATGGATGAATCTATTCGTTTACGCCTTTTCCAATGAACTCTCATGGGTTCTACCGCGAAGTGGTATATAGAATTACCACGATGTTTCTTCGTCGACTTCAACACCTTCGCTATGGCTTTCCTCACCCACTAACAGTTACCGGTCTACTATGAAACATGGACTGAGATTTTGAGTTCTTTCAAAAACACCAAAGCCACTCATATCTCCGATCACATTCATGAGTGGCGACGGAGACGACGTCTCATCAAACTCAAACTTCTTGATAAGTTGTTGGTAGAGTGGTTCACAAAATCATTCATGAACGACATCGGTCGTGACATCACCATGGGTGGATTTTTCATAGAAGAACAGGCCATTAGTCGTTCTCAATACCTTAACCTCGTTTACTCACAAACGGGTACTCTTTATGACTTACTCCCTGATGCACCTCGTCCTTCTACTTCCACCACTTCAAATACTCCTACTGCTTCTCATGCAGCTGACAGTGTGATTGACACTTTCCATGTCCAACCACATTCCTCCCAAACCTCTAGCAACAACCCCAAACCCATTTCTTCTAATGTTCAAAATTCTTTGTCTCCTACCCCTCCCACCGGCAAGACTTCTGAGGTAGATGATGTTCAATCTATTCTCACTGGTAAAAAAAAATGCAGAAAAGGAAAGGGTAAGAATAAGGAGGACAAAAATAATTCGCAAGCAGAGAGAACGAAAACAACACCTGCTGACGATAGGTATAAGCGCAAACCCCGATACCCTTGTCTTATCTGTGGTGATGATCACTACACTAAGGATTGTCCACGATGAGCTGAAGTTACTAAGTTCCTTCAAGGGACCCGGAAACCACCCACTCCGACCGTTTTTTCACAACCCTTCCCTTCTCAACAACATGCCCAATTGGTCATTCACGACCAACCCTCCCCCTCCAATACTTCCTATGTATTAATGTGTACAAGAGATTCAAAGAAAAACGACATCACACTTACCACTCGAGCCAAAGATTATTCCTCCTCTAAAGAGAAGGATGATGCTATACCTCCTTCATTGGTCCAACCATCTCCCATGACTCCACCTACCAACAGTCCTCTTCATCTCGAACGACCGAGCCTTGACACAGTTCTCTACCCTCCTCCAAAGGGCATCATTCAAAAATCGGCTTTCAATACTCATGACCATGTTGCCTAGAACTACAATATTGTTGAAGATCTGGTCCAAGCACCATCCGCGATGTCAACCCTTGAAGTCCTTCAAATTTGTCTTATACAACAGAAGGCACTATTGAAATATATCAATGGAATCGACCCTACGGATACAAATTTAATAATTTTTGACTTGGAAGATCACATTCCAAGGTTACCCCCTCAAATCTCATTTCAAATACAAGTTATTGTCTCCGAAAAAAACATTTGTAGAACTGTTATCGACGAGGGTGCCTCAACGTGTGTCATGTCTATTACCTGCTGGAAATCCATCGGATCTCTCCCTTTGACTGAATCCCATAACACACTCAAAGCCTTTAATGTCTTTGGTTTTAAGACTTACGGTGTCCTCCCTTCGTTGCCAATCACGTTAGAAGGCAAAATGGTCCAAGTTGAAGTGGAAGTCTTTGACGCTCCTCTTGATTACAACCTTCTACTTGGTCGTAGCTGGATTTATTCCATGCGTGCAATTGTGTCGACTCTTTTTTTTGTTGTACGTTTCCGACATCAAGTAAAGGTAATTACCGTCAACCAATTAGCCTTCTTTAAGTCGGACGCGCATACTGGAAATGTACCGTTCATCGCCAAAACACCCCCTGGATATGAGAATGTCGTTGTGGGTCTTCTTAAATACTCCTCGTTAATGGGTACCTTCCGCATCCCACCAACTGATGTTCCACATCCATCTATCGCTTCAATCAACATGATCTCCACCTCTATTCACGGAACCCCTGTGTCTCACGACCCATGGATGGTACCCAACCCCGATGATCATCTAAGTTACCATGAAAAAATATCGTTGAGCCCGGTCGAATCCGCCTATCAGGCCATTCAATCAGCAACTCCTTACACCCCCTCTCTTGGTGATTTACCTCCAGATCCGTTCCATGTAATTTTTCCCATAGATGAAATGATTATGTCTGTCATGGAAGACACCCCCTGAGACGATGGACATCATCGTTCCATCCTCTTCCTGGAACAACACACCATCAAGAGATACCAACATGTCTCGACCCTCTCGACCATTGTCTTCATTTCCACCGTTCCCGAGTCTACACACGATGTGTTTTTTGAAGGGAACTTAAGAAATATCTCACCCACTATTCCCCTTGACATATCCATAAAACCTGGAATTGTCGAAAATGTGCATATCGGAGCTTCATGTTCCCCTGACGAAATTGTTACCTACAAGTCACTTTTCAAAGAATTTCATGACATCTTCGCCTGGATCTATGAAGAAATGTCAGGTATTTCCCCCGACATTGTGATACATGAGATCAAGACATACCCAGACGCTAAACCCATCTAGCAATGCCTTCGTCCGGTCCACCCACATAAAGCAACCGCTATTAAGCTAGAAGTAGAGAAAATTCTCAAAGACGACTTTATTTACATGGTGGCTCTCACTGACTGGGTTTCCAATCTTGTCCCGATCGAGAAAAAACATGGCACAATCCACGTGTGCGTTGATTATAGGGATATTAAAAAAGCATGTCCTAAAGACAACTTTCCTACCCCCTTTGTTGACCAGATTGTTGACGATTGTACCGTAAGTGAAATATTCTCTCTGATGGATGGTTTCTCTAGATATAATCAAATCAATATTGTTCCCAAGGACCAACAAAAAACCACTTTCATTGTCCTTGGGGCACGTTTTCTTATCGGAAACTTCCTTTCGGTCTAAAAAAAGTTGGCGCAACTTTTCAACGCGCTTTGTCTTATGCCTTCCATGATATCAAGCACATCGTGCAGCCATATCTTGACGACTTACCCTCTCATTCCATGCGCCGTGTTGACCATCCCATACACCTCCGAGCCATTTTCCTCCGATGTCGGTTTTACCATATATGCTTGAATCCTCACAAATGTGTTTTCTGCATGGAATCTGTTGATTAAGGTTGGTTGTCATTGATGTCAACCCTTGAAGAAAGACCCATAGCACAAAGGTTTGGGTAATGGACCCAATAGTGTTTGATGTAAATATGACTCATTATTTTT